>VZRE01003478.1:0-15060 GCA_013396775.1 Cephalopterus ornatus | reverse complement strand
CCTCACCACCCTCACAGCTCTCTCAGATTGTCTTTGCAGGAGAGGTGGTCCAGCCCCTTGATCATCTTTGTGTCCCTCCTCTGGGACAATTCTAGGTGTTTCCTGTGCTGAAGACCCCAGAGCTGAAAACAGTACCCTAAGTGGGTCTCAAGAGGGCAGGTTAGAGGGGAAGAATTCCCTCCCTTCACCTACTGGTGACGCTCCTTTTGATGCAGCCCAGGATACAACTGGCTTTCTGAGCAGCAAGTGCACACTGCTGGCTTATGTCCATCTTTTCATCCCCTGGAACCCCCAAGTCCTTCCCTGTAGGACTGCTCTCAGTAAGTTTACCTCCCAGTCTGCTCATGTCTGGGATTGTCCCAATCCACTAATAGCACCCTGCACTTGGACCTGTTTAACTTCATGAGGTTCCCAAGGACCTACCTCTCAAGCTCGTCCAGGTTCCCCCGTATGACATCCCTTCCTTCTCTTGTGTCAACTGTATGAGTCAGCTTTATGTCATTTGCAAACTAAATCCCACTGCCTATGTCATTGATGAAAATATTGAAGAGCACTGGCCCCAAGACAGAGCCCTGAGAGACAGCACTTGTCACCTGCCTTCCACCTGGATTAGAATCATTAACCACAACTGTCTGTGTCCATCAATCCAATTTCTTACCCATTGAATACTGCACCCTTCAAATCCATGTCTCTCCAATTTGGACATAAAGATATTTTGTGGAACCATGTAAAGGCCTTATGGAAATCTAAGTAGATGACATATTAATGTTTAGATTGGAAAAGAACTTTAAGATTGAGTCCAGCTGTTAATGCAGCAGCGCCAAGAACTCAGGTCCATTTTTTTGAACATTTAAACTAAGGAATACTAATTCCAGTGCTTTTCTTTTCCCTGAGTGAATATGTATTATTATTAATTATTATTATTTATATATTTATTTTCATTTAAGGAGTTAGTGATTTCTGTACCCTGTACTACTAAGATACCTGAAAGCTTCTAAATGCATTATCTCCAGTTTGAAAGAATTTATCATATTCTTTCAAAATGCAGATCAACTAGTATTCTACATAAAATTATACAAATTCTATAATATATATCCTACCTATGTTCCTGTGAGAGACTGAAATGTTAATGGTTAATGACTCAAACAATGGGCCATTTGCAGAGGCAGCAGCGTGCTTTCCTGGGGCCAGGTTTGCACACTCCCCCTACAAATGACGGAGAGAAGGAGGGTTTTGGGTGCGTGGTGATGAAACCTCTGATCCACATGGGAGAGAGAGGGTGAGCGCCCACCACCATAGGCTACAAACTGGGTTTTGAGCCAGATAAAGGAGAAGGCTGACAAGAAGCAGACCCTGTGGAGGCTTTTCATCCTGCCAATGTCCTCTGTCACACAGCTGCCTCAGTTGTAAACTCCCATCCAGGGGAGATATTGGGACATCCACAGGTGGATGTAAAGGTATTCATGCCATCTGATGGGGCATAACTAGCTCAACTATGCTGCCATGCTCTCAGGTCTTAGTTGGTGTCATAAACCATCAAAGACCCCCAAAGCACCCTGAGAGTCATTTCTGGGGCCTTTCACCAGAGGACTGCTCATGACCCACTGTGTTAAATCAGACAGTGGAAAGCTCCCCCCCTACAAAAGGCAGGTACCTGGATGTTCCCAGGTAAACTTGAATGTTTATTAACCCATTGAATTATTTCTGCGTTTTCTGAGCTTTCCCCACCTCTGATGGATCAAGACCGTGACCATCACTTTGACAAATGGACATTGAAATTGCAACAGTCAAGTCTTGTTGCTGGATCCATGGGTGGTGAAATCTTTCTACTTTTATTCTTTCTTTCTCTTTCTTTCTTTTCTTTATACATTATCTTAAGTGCTATTTTTATGTTTTTATATTGCTATACTTCTACAGATATTAATAAAAATGTTTACATATCTCCTTTCTGTTGCAGCCAATTTGTTCAAAAATAAGTCCTACATATATATATATATATATATGTATAAATGCGGATCATTCGGTGTAGTTTCACTCTACTCTGCAACAGGGGATTTTCAACAGGAGCCTGAGTTATCCTCACCTTCAGGAGTGGGTCGTAAGAGATTCAGAAAGGAATTGCTTATTCTCTCATGTTCTTACTGAATAAAAATTCGTCACCAGTGCTGTTTTCTTCTTTCTTACTAAAGTTTTCAGATTTCAGGGATGACTATGATCTGTGTTACATTACAACTCAGTAAATTTTTCATTCTATTTAACTGTCAACATTCTGGTGGCTGGGGAGCTGCTGGGGTAGCCTCTGTGAGTAGAAAGCAAGTCTGTACATGCCAATCACTGCCTGCTTGAGCAGACTGAAAAGTGGACCCATCTCTGGTCATTGCTGAGCTGACCAGTCATAATGGTGGTGTTGCCTGTGTGATAACTTACCTAAGAAAGGGGAAAAAAAATCCTGCACACATGTGATAGAGAGGAGTGAGAAAATGTGAAACAGCCCTTTAGACACCAAGGCCAGAAAAGGAGTGGGGGGAGGAAACCCTACAGATGCTGGAGTAGAAATTCCTTCCCCAGGAGAAGACCATGGTGACGCAGGTTGCTCAGTAGAGTAGATATCCACCTTCAGCCTGCGGAGACCCCATGCCATAGCAGGGGTATGCTTAAAGGAGGCTGTGACCCTGTAGAAAGCTTGTACTAGAACAGGCGCCATATACATATACAGTCTGTTGGCAGAATTTCTAACACTGTCATGCATGCATTTGAATGCAGGTTTGTCCATACCGGAACAATGCAGAAAGATGTCCGTATAAGTACATAAAATATACATATACCAAATAAAAGGCATATATATTTTCAGTTATGACTTAAGTTGTTTCTACAGCAATAGAGCTGTATAACACTCTCAAAATACTTCTTTGATCTCTCATTCCTTGAATATAGCTCATTAAAAAAAGGAACCTATAATACTGAACTCTATTAATACTAAATATATGCTACTGTTCATGATGAATGGTTATTTGATACAATGACTAGCATTATCTTATTGTAGTCTGCTGCTTCCAACTTAATTGTAGCAATCCATGTAGTAAACCAATTTTCAAGGATACCAACAGTGTTGGATCCTAGCCTGAGGTTTCTAGAAACATCATTTAAATCTTATTTGAATGACTGAAATATAAATAGTTGAAAAAACATAGTTGTTCAATGTATATCATATAAAATGTCTTATGCACTAATGTCTTACAGTATCTTATAGCCTTGATCTTAACTTTCACAAATAAGAGGGATGTTTAATGTTAATAATAAATATATTTCCCTGAATTCATAGGTTTAAAGAAAAAAAATTGCATTGCAATATTAAAAATTACATTATTAGTATTGTTTCAGGTTTTCACAGGAAGTTATTTTCACTCAGAAAACCTTCTGAATACTGAATTTGATACAAGAGATGTGAAATTTCATTTGTCTAGCTAGAGAGGTTGAAGAGGAAATTTTAAAAGTCATTTTATTGTATATATTAAAAGATTTCCCTTCTATTTCCTGCCTTTTTGGAGGAAGAAAGGATGAGTATTATTCAACAGACTTAGACTGCACATCTGAAGCTGCTAAAATGTATCATTTTCAATGCTCATTTAGAGAGTTCTTAAAATGCATACTATATATTTGAGAGACCGTGAGATATTGTGCACATCTAGTTTAGGAGATTTATACCTCAATGTACACTGACTGCTAAGTATGTTTTCTTTTCCAACCTGTGTTGAACCATCCCCAACTTGAATAGCACCATCAAGCTGCATCACACTAAGATAGTGCCTTGTTCACTCACATCTCATCAGAGGACGATGCTCTTGCACTCTCAGATATGCGCAAGTACATGTTCCTTTACAACACCACAACAGATCAGCCAGTAAGAGGAGAAAAGCAAACTTTCATAAAACTTGAACTATAAAATCATGGAATTGCAAAGACAGAAAGTTCAAAGTGCCATTTGAATTTGACAAAATCCCCAGATAATCAGACTATAGCCTGAACTATTGTTATGTAGAAATGTCCTTGAAAAAGACTGGACCTTTTTTGAAATGTGCCTGTGGTAAGATAGTAATCTAACCTAAGTAGGATACTCAGAGAAAAAGGAGAAATAAGATGAGGCCTTTATATAAACTTTTATGTATCCACACATTGCGTAGCAAAGGGTTGGGAACTAGAAGAAATTACTCAAATAACTTGGCACTTCTTTTGACACAAGAGTTTCTTTTTTTTGTTGTTTTTTTTTTTTCACTTTTCCATTTATGTATTTCTGTGAAGTGCTGAACATTCAAAGGGTTTACAGATTTTAAAAATACTTGAAAAATATTAAAAGAAGGTTAAGATTCAGGGTCCTGTTTGTTAACCTGCTCAAGATTATATAATTTCCTCTTTTCAGCTGCACATTGATTTGTGACAGCTAAGACATCTATTGAAAAAGTCAGTGTTACAGGGCTTTAGCTCCTCTTGTCACCAACAGCATAATTGTGTGTACACACTCATGATCACCCTAAGCCTTTCTCTGTATCTGTGTTTTCTTTGTCTCATATTTTTGTAAGATCCTCTGTAATGAAAAAATTTTTGTAACTTTCCCTAGGAACTCATTTTTTTATTAGCAAGCATGGTGGTGTTCAGTACATTTGATTACTGTTGTCAGCCTTCTGTACTTGCCAGACAATTAAAATTTACTGATTGATGAGGTGATGAAATTATGAATAGAAGGATAAAACCTGAGGGATAGAAACTGAATAAGAAAAATAAAGTTCTGAGGAAGAGATTTTGTTTTTAATTGAAACATAAATTTGGGAAAAGATTATGAGATTTCATTTTTACAAATGCATATGGGAGTGAGTTTTAAGACATAAAATCTCTGTATATTGACTTATTCTGAGCTGATACAGCCCATTGTGCAAAGTTGTATTTAAGTAATCTATGGGCAGTAAAGACCCAATGGCGTTGACAGTCTAGAGTGCAAAAAAATGGACAGTTCCATTACACACTATTCTCTTTAAAGCAAGCACCACCTAATCCATTCTTTTTCATATTAGCAGATGAAGCTGACCAAGCTGTATGAAATTTATGTTTGTCTGACCTCCAGGGAGAAGGGTCTCCCAAAAGAGCAGAGAAGAGCAGGTCTGATCTCTCTGTCTAGCTCCCGGGCAAGGCTGGGTTAGAGCCGCACCTCTTAATTTGCCTACTCTACACCCTCAGTGCCCATGCTGCACAACAGTCAGGGCAACCAGTGTAAAGAGGCAGTCTAACGGGCCATATTCGGAGATGATTTATGATTCTTTGTCCACACTGTCCATGTCCCCTATTCCAGGGGATAGATTGGGACTGTTTTGTTACTTGGTCAAAACTTTCTTTCCTCCTATTGTGGAATCCTTCCTCAGCCTTTCACTTTTCCACTTTCTTTTAATGACTTAACGGAAGGCATTAAACTAGCTTTCTTTTTCTGTTATTCCTCCTCCTGGCCCTTTTCACACCCTTCCATGACAGCTGACTCAGTTCCCACTTGGGGTGCCAGAGAGCATCACTGCCAACACAATCCATTTGCTTACGTCATAAGATATGAGATACAGAAAAATCTGTTAAAGAACTGAAGAGGGAAAGAGAAAAAAAAGAAGGGCAAGAAATCATCCTCCATTTTCTAGTGAGACAGTACTTAACGGATCAGCAAAGTGTGAGTCCTGTTCCCTCAGCATTTACACAGCAAAAGTGATACTTTTTTTTCTCAGAAGTCAGTTGAATATTCTTTCCCTGATTTAACTATGCAAACAGATTTTTCTTAAAAGAATTATGAAAAATAAAAATTATGGAAATAAAATTAATTGCCTGACCTCAAATGGAAAGGAAAAAAGATTTATAGAAATTTGTTTTCTTTCAGAAAGCATTATATAATTTAGGACTCAAAAATCAAAAAATGTGACTAACAATATAATGAGAATTAAAAATAAAAAATGTGAAGATTTTAAGTTTCATTTGATTTGCCTTCTGATTTTTAAGACTTAGTCTTTTAAGTACCTTTGTCTACCACTGCAAATCAAAGAATGCCTTAGATAGAAATGAACATTATCTTTTCAAGTATTTACATAGTTTAGGAGCCTTTTATTCCAAGACGACAACAGACTCTAAATTAAATTAAAAAATCAAATGTTACTTAAGAGAATAATCAATAATAGTTTAATTTCAAAACACGGAAAAAATGGGGGAGGAAAAAAATCAAAGAGAAGCAAAGTTGTAGTAAC
This sequence comes from Cephalopterus ornatus, assembly GCA_013396775.1. Taxonomy (NCBI): domain Eukaryota; kingdom Metazoa; phylum Chordata; class Aves; order Passeriformes; family Cotingidae; genus Cephalopterus; species Cephalopterus ornatus. The sequence continues at coordinate 8,794 of VZRE01003478.1, read as the reverse complement.
AGCACTGAGTCTATTAAGTTCAAAATATACTCAGTAAATCACATGAGCAATCAAAAACTTGATCAGTACATGTTTGAACTCCCAGATATGCTCACTTCTCGCTTCATTTTGTAAATAGACTACTGTAAACAGCCTTAGATTAACTTAGTTATCAATCTATTGCACGTCCTTAATGATCCTGAAGAAAGGACGTGGTATTATCATCAGTCACATTAAGTCTCCAGAACTAAAATACATAATTATCCCCAGGTCTTTGCAGAAAGCACAGTGTAGTCACCTAGTTTGCATATCACATTCAGCTTTGTTGTGAATGGTAAATGCAAAGCTTTCATGATATGAACTCATCACCTTTTGGAGCATTTTTATTTTTTGTTAATACTCATGGAAATATTATGAGTTTGACATGTATATTGGTATTATATTTACACTTCTGTTATGCAGAAACTTAAAAGGCATGTAGTATTAGTTTAAAACAGGATAAGGCAGTCTGAGCTAGGCTTGGCTTGGTGGAATCAGTTTATAACCATATCATAAGAACCTAAACACAACATTGAAATTTCCTGACAGTGTTATCATTGTCAACTTCTGTTTAATGGCTAACCCTTCAATTAAATAATATAAACAGTTTCTTTTAAAAATGGATAAAAATCTGAGTCTTAAGGAGTTAAATATTAGCAAAGCTTAAACAATCCTGATTCAACAGTTGACTCCAGCTCTGCATTAATGTCATCAGAATAAAGCTACCATGAGAAATACAGACTTATGAAGAGAATATTTTACCAGACTGTAAGTTTCTGTAGGAAAATAATGGGAAACTAGAAATACAATCCAATATAAAATGCTCTTTTTAAACACATTTCTTTTTTATCATTCTATATTAGCATTAAAATTCACCAAATTTGTACCTCAAAGATGAGTTGCAATACTGTGTTTCCTTTGTGAAATTGTTAGTCATCTTTTTTAAGTCATTGGTCCTCTGTTTCCACCCCCCCTTTTTTAAAAAAAAAGAATGTGATTTGGTAAAAATATTGAAAAAAAAAACTATGCCTCAAATTACTAGTCTTTAATTCAGATGGCAATTCAGTTGCAGCACTAAGTAGTCAATAAAACACACTTTTCCTGATTGTTACCAAAATAATTCTGTTGAAAATATCTGTTTTCAAAACAGGCAGAGCACAATGGGAGTGCAGATGTGATATAGATACAGATATGGGTGACCTGCACTAATTTGAGTGTAATCTGAACCCAGAAGTCTGGAGAAATGAATGTGAAGACAGTTTTTCAGTACTTATGTTTAGGCTGAAGTTTACCCATGAGATCATGTCTGGAAGTTGCACAGTCCGGATAACAAGGTACAGTGTCACCTGAACTTTGCTCTATTGTTTCCTCAGGCAAACTTTATATTTGTAAGGTACAATTCACATTAATATAAGACTGAACTTTGTGCACCAGCACCTACTGCTGGCCTAGACACACTCCAGGAGAGTTTTAAATATTTTTGTTAAATAAAATATCACTCCCTACTTTTTACCAAGCAAAAAATGAAAACATAAATATGATCCACCTTAATAAGCCATAAGCTGATTGAGTCTCAATTCAAGAACTAGTCTCAATTCAGCAGTTTAGTTTTCACTAGAGCACCATGTTCCTGTGTAATTTCTAAGATTTTCACTTGAGAAAATAACAACTACAGCAACATACACAAAAAAAAAAGAAAGAAACATTAACAGTTCATGCTCTCCTTGCTTTTTTTGTGAAACATCCATCAAAGTCAGACAAGACAGACTTTTGGTCTTTGCACTTTGTTTAAATCTACCCATAGCAAATCATTTTATGTTAGGTCACTTAGGTTCTACAGATTGCTCAAAGAAATGAGATGGATTGTTTAAACAGATATCTTACTTAGAGATGAAAGAGAATTCTCAGTATATAATAATAAAACAAAATATTATTGTAAAAAACCCCTTGAAATAAACACGCAATCAGCCACAAAATTCATACAGGTAACAGGTAACAGTATTTGAATATAATAGCTTGCAATAGAAGCCACTAAATTTCTCTGTTAGCCTAATGGTTTACATTTTTGCTTTCATAGTAGTGTTATGCTTCTGGGTATAACAGAGATTCTTCTTGCTATCACAATGTAAGGAAATGCCAGTTTCCTTTAGTAAAAAGTAATGTTTTCTGTGAAGAAAACAGCTTACTACACGAAATAAAGAGCTGTGTAGAACTGAAATTGCAATAGTCATTTGCGGTTGTGAAATACAGATTTTTTTTTTGGGGGGGTGGGGGTGGAGAAAGTAGTTAAATAGGACCTGCAATTGAAATAAGCCTGAAAATTGTCAAAAAAACACCCCAATCTATTTCAATAGACTTACCTGTTTAATACTTTTAAAAGTCCAGTACTTTCTCTTTACCCCACAAATCTCTCAGCCACTGGATGAAATCAAAATACAGCACTTGATCACGATAAGCCCAGCCTGTCATGGACATCAGCATCTCCCACGGCACCACACTCAGAATGCTTGAAATAAACCTGGAAAACAGAGATATTCTTACATTATTATTGAAATATACTCAAGCATGTCTTAGGAAAAGGAAACACGAACACTGAATTAGGGACTACCTTATAAAGGAGTATAAAGCCATAAATAACACCTGGAAAACAAGACGGAGACAGAGAAGCTCACAATCCAGGCAACGTGTTTTTGCTGAGTATGCAGCTCTGTTGTACTTATTGACCCAATAAAACTGTCAGGATTAATAAACAATATTAATCTTTTTTAAAAATTGCATCTTTTCATACATAGACCTGTAAGTCTTCTTTTATACAAATTTCAAAATTAATATCTTCTTCTGAACCAAAGAGAATCTTCTCTGAGAAAGGTCATGGAAGGATCTCACTAAAATTATAGTTGGTTGTTCCATAAGGACTTTGCTGACTACTATTTTTTACAGTTTCTTTCTTTAATAGAAAAATGTAACATGTAATCAGATGCAATGCAAACTCACACCAATAGCATGCTCTTCTCTTTACTTCAAAAAGGTATAGAAACAAATAAAGAACTCAGGTGGTATATTACAAGATGTTTATACTGAAGCTAGGGAAATTTAGAATCTTTTAAGATATCATGGAGAGCACCAGGTGGCAACCAGATAATGGTCAGTCCATCCAGAAGATACACTGAACAGGGTTTTCCTTAATAATATTAACTTGTTATTTCAGTCCCTGCTGAAATTTACAGAGTGACAGAGCCCTACTCCTTAACATCTCCAAAATCATGAATGTCTCCTTTTCACAAGTGCTGCATATGATTTTTAATATGGAGCAGAAAAATATGTGCACAGAGGTGAGTGCTAGTGGAATACCTATGTATGTAAGATAAAAAGAATCCACATTGAGAAATATCTGAAATAAAATGCCAGTGAATTTCCTTGTCTAATTTTGCAAGGTGTTTTAACAGTTAGCATATACTATGGCATCTCAACATTTGTTAGCCTGCAATGAGTGGATCAGCTGTTGTTGTCCTCATCCGTCATTAGCAGTTTTTCTAAAATTGCACAAACAGAAGGTATTTCTAAAAAAGAGGCACTTAGCCCAGTTCTGAAGAGGGAGTTCAGTGCATCTGAAGCATGATACATAACCATTAAAACCAGTTTCCAAGTGTACAAGATTTATCATCAATGACTTCAAATGGAAGATCGAGGATATCCAGGATTTTATGAATGTCCCTGACTAAATGATCAGGGATTACAATATTGATCTCTCATTATACACCAGGTCAGATGAATGCAGGAAATGTGAAAGATTAGTGGAATATGCTTTGAAAATCAACTGAACAGATTGCTTTGAGATACTGATGGATTTTTTTTCATCCAATCCAGTGCAGACAGATCAGTCACTGAGCGATGCATGGGCCTCCACGATCAGATGCAGAACTGAATTTTAGCAAGATAGAGGAAGGAAGACACTAATATGTCCAGAATATATCTACTATGGAACTCAAAATACAAGGGAAAGGGTGCTTTTCTTTGTGATTTCCATAGTAACACCTCTGATGCGGCAACAAGAAAGTTTTCCCTAGAAATGTAATATCATAGACACATAAACGAGTCTAAACAAAAAGTAAAGGTTTTATGAATATCTCCTAGAAATACAATGGAAAAGTTTTATTCAATTGTTGCCATAAAATTCTCAGAATCTGCTAGATTGTGCATGACCAAAGTTAAATACTCAGGATAATTATATAAAATTGTGTAGTATTTTCGCATCTTGCAGTGTAAAGAGGAAGATTAAGTAAGATTTCAGATTTTTATGTATCAGGATTGTATGACCAAATTGAAACAATTTTGATCTTTAATGTAAGAGAGAAAGACAGAAGATAATATGATCAAGGGATAAATCAGCTGCATAAAGGTCAAGATCTCAAGAAACTAGAATTTGCTAATAACGCAGAGGTGGCAATTCTGAGTCAGAATAAGGGAACTGGGCTGAAATGATTATTAAGACAAGAACTGATGCCTAATCTCGACCAATCACTTCTCTGAAGAAAGAGAAAACTCTAAGGAGAATCTGCAGTAGAAAAGAAGTCAGGAATAGTACCTAACCCAGTTCTTGTCTCTAAATACCAGTGATGGAGGAAAAGGCAAAATTCCTGGAAACATGATTAACCCAAGTCCACTTGGAGATCACCTGCTAGTTCAGGACAACCAAGAGGAAGATTCCTCAGAATGTTCCAAAGCCTCCTTTCATCCTACCTGAGTAAAAGCTGGAGTTGAGGGTGAAACATAGGTCAGTTCTTTAAAAACAGTTTACATGCACCTACAGGAAGTGACAAAGAATGTGGAGTAGGCTTTATACAAGGCTTACAAATGAAATCTAGATTATTGTGAACAGCAAAATTAATTTATTATTTAGGAATTACTTTTCTTGTCATTTTCAGAAGACTTCTTCTAGCAGATCCCCTTCTGTTCACTATTTTTGCCTTACTTTTTGGGGGCAAAAGCTGATTGATTTTCAAGGACCATCTCCCTCCAGCACAGGGGTGGTCCATCACCACATGCAGAAGTTAAATACAGGTGGGTGAGAAGCCTTGATAGGTTAACTCCTTACTAAAAGCAAACATAAGCAGGAAGTGTGCAGAGAGTAGAAGCAGGGACGCTCTCAGAGGGTGCAGGAATAGGGTTAGGACAGAAAAAGCCCATCTGAAGTTATATCTGTCAAGGGATTTGAAAGGCAACAAGACAAGCTTTGACAAGTAGATTAACAGCAAATAGAAAACCAGGGAAAGCGTGGGCCTACATTCAAATGGGTAAGGGGCTCTCCTGACAAAGAACACAGTAAAGTCTGACTTGGTGCATTCTTCACCATTTTTTACTGGCAAGAGGAGTCTTCAGGAATCTCAAACACATGAGATCAGAGGAAATGTTTGGAGCAATGCAGAGAAAGAAGAGTTACCCTTGGTGGAGGGCAATACCAGTGCAAGAGGCCTCATAGGATGCTCACAGGAGAGTTCCCTAAAGAGTAGGATAATGTAAAGATGATCCCTATCTTCAGGACAAGTAAGAAAGAGTATCTCAGGAACTACAAGCAAATGAAAAAAAGAATCCCGGAAATCTTTTCCAAACCCATAAATGATAAGAAGTTCATTGGGAGTAGTCATCATAGATTTATGGAGGGGATATGATATGAAATAATATTAGCTTTTGAAGTCACAGACATTCAGCGAAACTTGCATTTTTCATATGATGTGATGATGACCTTGACGGATGAAGGGAGAGCAGTGGATGTTGTTTATCCCAACTTTATTAAAATTTTAATTATTGTTTCCCATAATATCCCCATGTACAAACTGATGAAAAATGGGTTAGATAAGCACATACTACAGTGTACTGAAAATTGTTTAAACTGCTGGAAGTATTTTGGACAGCAGCCCAAGGTCCATGAGAAATCACTATTGGTTCACCTCAGGGATGGATACTGGGACCAACACACTTTAACTCATTTTTGAAGACCTGGAAAACAGGAAAGAGCTTGCCTTCAGTAATTTGAAGATGACACAAAACAGGAAGGAGGGGTTAATACATCAGATAGATGTACTGCCATTTAGAGGACTGTCAACAGGCTGCAGCAATGGTCAACAGGAATTTCATGAAGTTCAACAAAAGGAAATACAAACTGGGGAGAAATGATTCTTCCAGAGCCAGTGCATGACAGGGATTGACTGGCTAGCAACAAGATCTGCAGAGAAGAAGCTGGAGCTCCTGGGAGATGAGCTGACCATATTCCAGCATGCTGCCATTGGAGCAAAGAAGAGGGCCTGCATTAGGAGGGGTGTTGCTTGAAGATTGAGGCAGCTGGTCCCTCTCCTCTGCCCACACCTGGTGTGACAGACCTGGAGGGTGGTGCACAGCTCTGCTCTCTCCTAGTGACACGGACATACTAGAGTAACTTCAGCACAGGGCCAAAAAGATGATGGACTGGAGCATCTCTCATATAAGGAATGACTAATAGCGGCTGGGACTGTTTGTTTTGAACAGTAAAAGTTCAGTGGGATCTTATCAATGTATATGTGTATAAACACACATTGGAAGGAAATGAAGAAGGTGAAGTTAAACTCTCTCCAGTAGTGTCAAATGGGAAGACAAGACACAACCACAACTTGAAATAAATGAAATTCTGTCTGAACGCAAGAAAACAATTTTTACTGTGAGCTTGTTTGAACTCTGGAGTAGGTTGCCCAGGAGGTTGCGGAGTTGTCATCCTTGGAGATATTAAAAATCTGACTGTACAAAGTCCTAAGCAACCTACTTCAGCTGATCCTGCTTTGAGCACGGGCACTAAACTAGACTGTCTCCAGAGATCCCTGCCATCCTCATCCATTCTGTAACTCCATGAAGTCCTATAAAATGGTTGAAACAATGTAAGAAATAATTAAAAACTTCTTTTTAGTTTACAGTACCTTAAGACATATCAGTTTAAACTGTGTTATAACAGCATACTGTTTTACAAAAGCTGAAAAAAAAAAAAAAAAAGCTTATTCTGTTTCTACTCTGCTAAGACAGTGGTTTTCGTGCAATAATATTAGCTATGACTTTTGAAGTCACAGACATTCATCAAAACTGGCATTTAAATAAAGAATCTGCACAAGAAGAACATGCCACTACATCTAACCCCCCCCAACCCTATTTAAGTAAACAGGTTTAATATTTAACATCAATTATGTTCTCTACTTGATCATTTTTACCATTACTGCAGTCCAATTTTGGAAAGTGAATTGAGGTAATAACACTGGAGAGAAGTATAGTCTGGAGAATGGTTTTAAAAGCATAACCCCACAGAACAAATACCTAACAGTGTGCTTCTTAAGAGGCTAGTAAAATCAAACAAGCAAAGCCACAACAAGCCTACACATTCTATTGCATTTCCACCGTTATGAAAAGAAAATCAATAAATGAAGTGGTTATGTTTTGTACTCTCTTTTTTCAGGGATGTTTGATTGAAGCAGCAACCAATTTCTACATATAAGGCTTTATAATATTACTGGCGACAGCACTCTGCCATTTCAGTATACTTTGGGAACTTAGACTCTCTGATGGCCTGAAATCCCACTCAGGTTTGAGAATTACACTGCTAATTGCGGTATTAGCATTTTGCCAGTCTTGCTTTTCAATGTCATGACTGTGCCTAAGTCTCATAGAAGAAAGAAATGAGAGATGTGGAGAACTGCTCTTTGGCTCATTCTGTATAATCTGTGGGGAGATATTCCTCTCTCCCTCTAGAATTTATCATATTTTTTTTAGTAGTGCTAATGGAAAAAGAGGACAGCATAACAGGACTTTCTTGCTGTATCATACTGCATAAGTGGTATGGACCATTAACTGACCCAAGGGTTTACCATTTAAATCAAGAGCACAGGCAAAGTGTGGGGAAAAAGAGCTAGTGGAGAGAAAAGAACAAAGATGCAATGAACATCAGTTATGATGACTTGTTTTAAATGTTGGTACTGAATTTTCAGTTCTTTCAGTAGGTTTGTGACAGAGGTGGTTACAGAGGTAGCATAGCAACAAAACAAAAAAGTTGCTAGAACAGAGACTGGGAACTTTAAGAATAGAAACTACTGTGATGGTACCATCATGATATTTTCTTATGCTTTGGTGGATTTTTTGAAGCAATACTGTAAGGTGAAATGAAGTTCAATGTTCTAAATAAGACCTGATCCATATTCAGCAACATACTGAATTCTAGTAAAATGACCAGTTTGTTTTTAAGGGTATTCAAAAGATATTAAAAATCTTCAATATTCTCTAAAACTACTGTAATCCCCATGGAGTGAGGGAGGGAGACAGGAAGGAAGGAAGGTAAATGTAGGAAGATATCTTCCCCTCATAGGCTGGTTCTCCAAGGAGAGAAGGCTAAAAATGTAATTATTAATAGTTTCCAATAGATGACTCCCAAAGTTCAGAGTGACTCCGACACTGAACACCCATACTGGATTAGTTTCATGACCAGTGACACTATCATATCATATGCTACTACTAGAAAGTAAAACAAAATTATAATCTTAGCCCAGGCCCTATGAAGGATAAATAACATCACAGGGAACACATACAGCAAGGAAGTTATCACATAACACTACCTGGAGAACAAAAATTTATTTTAGCACACGTTGGTCACACCTGTTATTATCTCAAGCATTTGTGCCCCATGTTGGGCACCAAAAAAACCAGTTGTGTTTTAAATCCAGTTGGAAACTAAGCATTACAGAGCTACATTTTCATTTGCTACCTAATT
>VZRE01003477.1:0-21652 GCA_013396775.1 Cephalopterus ornatus | reverse complement strand
GTCTTCTATTTTCTGACTTTCTTTTTCTGACTTATGTTTCATCACTGGTTTTGTATTTATAAATGTATTAAGCTATATCTCTGAATCAAAAAGATTCATGCTATAACTTGAATATAGTAAAAAAAAGGGTGTATCATAGTCACACTAAATAGAAATTGTGTGCATAAAGAGAAGTCTTTTTATATAGGGTAAATAGATTCCAAGATTTAAAATTGACCCAGTAAGTTAATGTTATTAGCAAACAAAGCCTGCTGTAGTTTGAGATAAAGGCCATAAGTAATCTTTTTCCCCCCTAGCTTTTCTCTTGCAGTGTTTCATTATGGATGCCTTGTACCTGTGTCATGAGTAAACCCCTGTGCTGTTCTCCTATATAAAATCAACTCTTAATTACTCCACTGTGTGATAGAGCTCATTATAAGATATGAGAACTGGCTGGATAAGAGAGGATTTCCTCAGCCTGTGTTGGGACTTATACCCACTGTAGACAAATTTATACTCTATGGCTATGTTTGCTTTTAGAAAATTGGACAGTTGTAATCGTGATTGTAAATACAGAAGCTCAGCTGGGGTTTGCTTCTGAAAATCACTTCTAGGTCAGATGCTTAGTTCAGGCAGCCTTTAAATATCTGTTTCTAAATAGTGGGTTTTAAAAAGTTTGCAATTACATTTCCTGTAGCTAAGGAAAGGAGAAGCTTTTTTAACTTTTTGTTTACTTTTTAAAAAACACTTGAGATACACTGCATTTTTTAATCTATTTGAATTATAGCTCCATTATTTTGCTAGTTTGATCCTCACTCACAAAAAGGTGACCTTCTTACACTTTGCAGTTTCTACAGATCAGCACTTCCTGAAGAAATGGGGAGTAAAATGTTTCTCTTTTCAAAAGCAGAATCACAGAAAGGAGAGGATTAGAAATTTGCTTTCATATTTGGATGGTGGACCTTGAACTCCATGTTGTGTGTTTTCGTTCATAAGGCTCCAGGTATTGTTCTCTTCCCTCTCACAGACTTAGACTGTTTAAATAGAGAGACAGTTTCAGAGTAGAGGAGGTCTCGACAGAAAGGTGTCAAGATTTCAGCAGGATTACTTGTACTTTTTTTGAGGTGTCAGCTGTCCTGCTTTATTGACACATGACCACAACTTGTACCTCATGATGAAATCTCCTTTCCTGCAAGACAGGAGTCCTCAAAGCTGTTTCTTTGTCTAAAATAATGTCATGTGGAAGGCTGGGAGGTGAAGTTTAAACATGCGTCTTTGACTCAAACGCATGTGTCATGTCAAGAGGAGGGTTATGTGCACTTCATGGATTTCTAAACTATTGCAAGAGACCGATTATGTTGGAGAGAATTGCGTTGCAAAGGCTTCCCACCATGGTCTCTGTGAAGATGATGAATAACCATGCACCTGTAGGTGCTTGGATTCTCATCCTTACTCCATCAGCACTCCCCATGCTGCTTTTCTGAATTTGAGGGTTGTAGAAGTCCTTTTTAACCATCCAGGTAGCTTCAGTGCCTTTCCTGGGTGTCACAGCTGCATGGAAAATTCTCAGTTCCAGAATTCATATTCAGTTTGTTCTCCTGAAAGGGGTGAGTTACTTGTAGTACAGAATAGTTATGTTAAAACTTTTGAAAACCGTCCTCTTGTGGCAGTTTCTTTAAAGTAGGCATTATGTTGAATTCTTTAGGATATTGACATAATATATATGCAGAGAAAATTTCTTCTCTGTTTTTTTTAATTTATTTTTTATTTAGAACATCAGATATTAAAGCTTTTTGTTAACTACAGATTTTTGTCTTTTGTCTTTTGTTTGTGGATTTTGTTATCACATTAACTTGAGATACAGTGATGTGTCTGAGTTTGGAATTTTCATGTATATCTATGAAGTATGTTGGCTGTGTAGAAATTAGACTTGTATAAATTAAATTTAATCTTAAAGACTACATTATTTCTTGGAGGATTAAGTGTGTTTACATCTTTTGTAGTTTAGCACTGTAAAGCATCATAGCAGTGATAAGGTCAGCACTACAAAATAAAACCTTATCTAGGGTTTTGGGGTTTTTATGAGCTTTTCTGGTTAACAGTGTATGATACTTTCTTAAATTCAGATCTGGTTCTACATACTGCCAAACAGTATTTAATTATTTTTGAATGTGGTAGTGCAGTTTAAAAGGCAAGTAGTAGGGCTACTTATAGTTCTAGTGTTGTTTGTGGATAATAAAGTGTTTTATTTTCTATTGGCTATGATTTTGTTGTCATTGTCAGACAGTTTTTGAATTGGCTGATTGGGTAGCCTTAGTCTTGCCTAATCTTAGTGTTACCATTCTAAAATATAGCTGAAACCTTTTAAATATGTTCAAGTATTCCTAAACAATGCACTTTTAATTAGTAGAAGATTTGATGAAGAAAATTATTAAAACAAATGCAATTTCACATTCATTATCTAAAGAGGAGTTCAGTGCCATGTGACACTAATTAATGACAGAAATATTACTATTTACACAGACTGCATTAAGTAGAGGGGCTTTTTGTTGCTTTCGAGTATATAAATGGGAAGGATATGGTGTTTTTTTTCTTTTTTTTTTTCCCCCACTGCATTTATTTATGTGGATAAGGAATGTGTTTAAATATTTGAGGGAAGATGATCAAACAAGGTCTTTTAAATTGGATCCTGATAGAGCTTATGTGTTAGTGTTTTAGCATTGTCTTTTTTTAATGATAGAATTATTTCTAGTAGAGTAGTGATTAACATCCTTCCCCCTCTGCACTGCAAAATGAGCTAAAACCTTAGTCTGTTACTGTGCATCAGCTATATCTAATAAAATACTGACTGTGCTGTCTTGATGGTGTCCTTTCAAAACAGTGTTCACATAGAACTTGAGAACATGGATCCTGGGGAAGCAGTCTTTGTTCATTTCTGTGTCTGTATGAACATAGCCTGAGCTCAGACATAGCAGTGCATCAAGATACTCAAAAGGAGTATCAAGGCATTCAGCACCTTCTGGAGTTGCTGAGAATTTAGCAGGATCAAGCTCTAATTGCATTTTAATGTTCTTTCTTTAACAGTCTTATATATCACTGTTCGATGTTACAGCAGTGTGATCTGGAAATCAAATGGTTGTCTTTAGCTAAGACAAGCTGCTTTATAAGCTACTAAAACTAAAGTACTTTGGAAGTAATTTAAACTAGTTATTGAAGCTGAACTCCATCTTGGAAGGTGTTTATATTAATATCTGGAGTTGCTCACACACTTATTTGAAAACAGTAGTTAAAATGACAGATATTTTAAAATAAAATTACTAAATGTGAATAGTTTTGAGTAGTCTTGTGATTCATACCTAGAAGTTCTGATTTTTTCCACCTCTAGTGAGTGAACATTACAGCATCTAAATTTCTACCAGATCCCACAAACTTAAGTAACACTAGGGATAGCTGATGTTTCAGCATTAGTGGTATCCTTAAGCTGCTAGACTGCTAGAGTCAGTCAAGAAGATGGATTTAGCTATAGAGGATGTAATATACAGGTGACAAGCAGAGGAGCTCTTTAAGAGTTTGGAATGATGCAATATCCAAAGCTGCAGAAAAGATATATTAAGTTCTCTCTCACCAGTTTTGAATTTCCTTTCTCTGAACATTTGTGTACATAAAACTACATCATCATAGAAACTATTCCAAAGCTTTCCTTGTTTTCCTTAGTTTTGAAAACTGTTTTTAAATTACCTCCCCTCCCACCCTAATATAAATTTTTAGATGGAAAAGTTGATAAAATCTGATGATGTAAATTCATGTGAATATTTATTAAACCATTAAAAATATCACTTTTATTTCTTTTTTGTTTTAAAAAAGTAAAGGGTATTGCTGCATGGAGTTGAAGAGATAATTGAGACATGGATTTTAACAAAAATGCTGTTTCTGCAAATTCTCCTTTTCTCCTCCAGCTGGACAATGAAAATAGAGTTTCAAATGTCCAGTGTTGGTTTTGATGATGTTAATCAACACATGCACTTAACAAGAAGCTAACTCTGAATAGTGAGAAATCCAGCATACTTAGATTTGGTTGAGCCTTTTGTCATTACTTACACTAATATCTGCTTCTAATATTGGTACAAGGCAAGATTTCCATCTTTCCTTCACCTGTGCTTTACTTTTCTGGTTTTGTTCAGTGTCAGTCCTCATATGGCAGAAGTGTATGTGAAGATTCTGCTTCTGAGAAATCCTCAGATTTCTTGTTTTTCTCTTTCCCTTAAATCTCTGTTTCAAGTTAAATTTGTGATTCATTTTATATTCTCTTCTGTTTGTTTGTTGTAGGACCTACTATTTTGACTGGTTCTAATGCTGTATGATAATTGGATTGACTTTGGTCATCCTTGATGTGTACAGCTGAGCTCATCATCATAGATTTGTGTAATGTCGGCAGAGAGCAATAAGTATTTGCAGATTGTAGTTTTTTTAGCAAGAGACCACAGACATGAGTTTAAGCAAGACATGGATTGTATGCTAAACTCCACTGATTGCATTGCAAAGTTTTCCACTTGCTGCAAACCTATTTTAAGGTGACTATACTCAACATGGAAATTTAAATTCTGTCTGAAGATTGTTATTCCATGACTTTTATGATTCTTTTGTGAAATACTAAGAAATACATATGTCTAAAACTGTTCAGTTTAGTGTTACGAAAGATGCATGAAAAATTAACTCTTTTGTATGAACAGACATTTTTGGCCATCTTATCACAGATACATAACTGAGTATCTTTGTCTTCTAGGACACCTTTCAGAAAGGAACAGATTTTAGTCTATATTAAGGCTTTTATTCACATCTCATGCACTAACATAAACATTCCTGTTTTATTCTACTATGTGTGTTACCTCCAATATCCTTGCTAAAGCCTTTTTTAAGGTGTTGCTCAGTGTTACATTCTGGTTTCTAACAGTATGTCAGTGTGTGCTTTACAAAATGTGATTGGCTGTGTATTGAAGTTCTTTCTTCCATACTCAGACTTTTATGGTCTTTGAGACTGTTGAACACTTGCTGAGAATCCAGCTTGGCTTTCATTGTTGTAGGAAGACCAAACAAATTGGTTTATGAAAATAATGTATTATAGTGCATTTTCTAACCTCGATTCTTGAGAGAGACTGGTGCACAGCAAATGCCAACATTGATTAAAAACTTTCTTTACTGTGTTTTAAGAAACCTACATATGTTCGTTTTTTCTACATAGTAGTTAGAAAGCGGATTCCCATCTGTTTCTGTTTGTCATGGCCAAATGTACAAAAATCTGTTTATACTGATGGTATTTGTTCATCCAGACTAAAATGAGTGAAATGTTCCATCTATGAGTTTCAAGATATAAAATGATATTATTTCCCAGTATTGTTCAGGAGGATTATTGCAAGGTATGGTTGATAGGTGGTAAAAGGCTATCTACCCACCTGTTGCATACATTGTATTAGCTAAATTACTGTTAGGCAGAAATTATTAGTAAAATTGCTTTTCTCAACACTAAGTGGGTCTGTTTCTTTGCTGTTCCATCTTACAGCAGTGATGATTAGCACGAACAGTAACTGCATGTCCCTGATACTCTTTAGCTCAGGGAATGGAGGATAATGACTTTGGCAGTTACTGTTTATTTATAATGCTTTGAAAATACGTGTGAAAGCTGCCTGGCACATAGTTGCTTAGGAGCATGGTGCCCTACCTAATGCATTCAGGAGTTTCCTCATAGATATGACTACAAAACTATTACTGCGCTTTATGGCACATTCAGCTTAGTAGGTTTTCTTTTTTTTTCATTTATCTTACAATTTTGCCAGAAGCTCATTTCATATTATCCCTTTGGAGCCTTGTCTGTTTACTCTAAAATTTCCAACAGGCGTTATCACTGGTTCAGCTGTAGAGCTGGCAGGAGCAGCGAGAGCTGCAGCATATGCAAGGTGCTGAAAGCTCTTGGCAACTTTGCCTTTTTGCTTTTTCTAAATCTGCTATGAGCAAAGTTTGTGCAATGGAAATTTGCCCATGTTGTAGTTTACGTCATTGTGTCTTCTGGGTGTGTACTGGCTGATAGTAATAAGAATATGAGAATTCTTTAATAAATAATGTTGGTGCAAAACCAGCATGGGTTTTCTGCATAGCTGTTAGGAGCCCAGTGATAATCCTTCTGTGGCCTATGTCATGGTTGCCAAGGAAGATTCGATACGGTTCTTTCATAGCTTTCAGCAATACTCTTGTCAACAGTGCTTAATTGGATAAGCAGATAGTTGAAGAGTAAAGTGAGGCAGTGCCTCTCAAAAAAGGTGTGAGCTGGTTTCTGTCGAACAAGTTTTCTATTATGTTTAAGAAAAAGAAGACAGTAATTTTTTAAAAGCATTCTGTAAAGTGAGAACCTGTAAAAGCCCTGTGCTTTGCCTAATAAAAAGCCACCTCTTGGGAGCTTGTAGAATTGTGACAAATTGAATGATCATCAGAAAACTACTGATTTTAGGGAAACAAAAAGCAAACAAACCTTGATATTGTAGCTTTTTAGGATGTGTAAGTGATTGTAATTGTGGAAAATTACAGTGGGAACCCACTCAGACTGACTGTCAAGCATAACAAAAGGCAAGGTCATTTAAGATTTAGATATTTTACAAGCTTAAAGGAAAGAATCTGAATAACCAAAGAAGAGATACAATAAAATAAAGGGCCAAAACATTTCGTAATGGAACAATAACAGTGTTAAAAAAGATAGTGGAAATGACCACATTTCCCAACAATATTTATTTGACCATATCACAGGGCATTTATTTGTGGATTCAAACTGAAATTATTCAGGATAAATCCTTTTGCCTTGAGTTGGATTTTCCTACTTTTTTTTTCACTAATAAAAGACAGATTTCTGCCTGGAATGTTTTGTCTGCATTAAGTGTAGTATCATATAATAATATACATCACAAGAGGAATAGGTCAATATGTTTTTGAAATAAACTCCAAAAAATCTACTTTGCCTTTTGCAGGATAAAATAGTAAACTGTCAAGTGCAATCTGAGAAAGTTTTTCTAGTTTCTTCGGAGTTTTAAGATTGTGTGTCGTACTAAGAATTTTAATACTGTGTCTACCACAGTTACAAATATTTTTTCCCCAAGTAAAATCACGATGATATTATTAGGTGTGAGGGAAAACAGTACACTGACTTTGTCCTTTATAATTAATTTTTCTCAACCTACCTCATTGTCATGATGTAGCTTTGGCTAGGGATAAACGTCCACTCAGCTGCTTGCTAACCAACTACTGTTATGGGCAAAACAGACTCAAGGTGTGAAAAAGTAATTCAATTTGTTGCCAATTAAAATATGCTTGAGTAGTGAGAAACAAAATTTAAAACAAAACTTTTCTTCCCCCACTTCTGAGGGTCATCTTCACTTTTCAGTCGCAACTCTTCCCGTATCTGCTTCCGTGAGGGTCACAGGGAGGGGGGAAGGGTGTGTGCTTAGTGTACAGGTATTTTTTCTGTGCCACTTCTTCCTTCTCTCACTTTTCTCCTGCTTCATTCAGTGTGGGCTTCACCCACATGTCACAGTTCTTTTAGGAGACTGCCAACTGCTGTGGACTTTCCACAGGCCGCAGGGAATAATACCTGCTCTACCATGGGGCACCTCCTTCCCTTGTCTTCTGACCTTGGTACTTCCTCTCCCATTTCCCACTCTATTTTTTGTTCTTCCCTCCTCTTACTATCTGCTGTTTTTTCCCGTTTTTAAACATGTTTTTGCTGAGTCTCTGCCATCTTGGCTGCAGGGCTCAGTCATGCCCTGTGGTGTTTCTACTGGAGCTGGATAGAATGGGTGATGTCCAGCACTGGGCACCCTCTGCCCTCTCCCCAAAGAGGCTGCACCTGCAGCTTCCCCCTGTTGACACCATGGTGCCTTGGGCACACAGTTCAGTAATTTATACTATTTAGACCATTTTCAGTTTCTGATTTTATTCTGCTTTTAACCTTCAAGCAAAGGTTCATCATCTAGAATTGTTAATTGTTAAGAAATTACATTTTCATGATAATGATTTGTTTAGTGGTATATATCTATTGCTCTAGTGCTTTAAAATCCCTGCATCCGTGATTTGGACTTTTGCTGTGTTATGCTGCTGCTGAGACTCAGATAAGCTTGAACCCTTGGAGAATTCACTGTTATTTGAATCACAGTGGCTTTGCTAATCTCTCTGCTATATTTCATTTTGGAATCTGTCTTTTCTTAAATGCCTCAGCCACATTTACAGTGAAAAATGTGATATTACATCTATGCTACTTTTGGCTTTGGTTTTTATTATGCTGGGGATTCAAGATACGCCTTTCTGTTCATAGGGACAAATGTAGTATAACTACAATTCTCTGGATACCATAGCTGAGTATAGTACAGCATATTCTGGGGGAAAAACAGCATCTCTTTATGGACTGACTTGTTCTGTAGTGAGTTTTGAGGTATGGAGTGCATTAAATTTCATGAACATTGGCTTGTAGCACATGTCAAACTGCGAAATGAAAGTTAATCATAGGCTGTGCTAGCACATGTGTACTTATTTAAGTGGTAGTGTGTTTCTGTAATTTTAACATGCCTGAGAAATGAAAGTACTTGTTTTCTCCTAACTGTAGATAGCTGTGTTTGTTCTTTTTAACCTGTGCTTGTGCCTGAAGGCTAGTTTAGGTATGTTAACATAAGCTACCATTCTTTTTCCTGTATAGTCACACTGAAGTTTCTGGTTTATGTTATTAAAAAATATATTGTATGAAAATAGTGTTTTGGTATTAATTGCGATTTTAGGTGACTGTCTTTATAAATTATTTCTAAGTGAGTTGTCTTCAAATTTAGTAGTGAAGGAAGGAAGAGTAAATATATATTTTTTTTTCCCTTGTATGCTTTGTCATTATTATTCTCTTCTCCAAATCTGTTTGGTTTGGCTTTTAAAATCCCTAGACACTGAAAAAAAATCTTGTATGCTATGCATAAAATTGCTGTTATTGAGGTCACTGTGCCACAGAAAATTGTTAAAGCTAATTTTTCTGTATATTTTGCTGCTAAATATTGTTTAAGGGAGTCTGGTATTTCCATATTGAACATCTTTGACTGTACACAACAAATGCCTGGATTCAGACCCAGTGCTTTTTTTGAAAGATACACTTAATTGTTTGCTGTGAGAAATCTGGTTTATGATAGTTGTTTATTCTTACAAAACTTATTCAGCAGACTTTTTGAACCTGGAGAAGTAAGTAAGTGATGTACAAAGATTATAGTTGGAGAAAAGATCAGTTTTTTATTCTTTTCTACACATACTGTTCCTGGCTCTTCTTATTTGCACTTAAATCTATGGTTCAGCTGATGACAACAAATGGCTCTTAGGCCTTGTGTAATTCTCAAGGGGCTACAGAATATATTTAAAACATCTCCATTGTTCTCAGTGTTCATTTGGAGCTGTGGTTAAAATGGTACTGGTTCCGTTCAGCCGTGTTGATATAAGTCCTACGCTCAAACATACCCTGTGAGAGCAGGGATATAACCCTATCAGAAGTTGGACATAATGAATCACTTCATGGAACTTTGTACCTGAATGTGCATGCAATTAATAGTAGCTCTTTTCTCCAGACAGTCTGTTTTTACTTAAAACGTTAGCTTGTAAGTAGCAAGGGACTGCATTGCTCCAAGTAGTAATGAAGTCTAAAGAGCAATGAGAAAGCTTAAACATATCAGGGAAAACTATTTTATCAAAAAAAAACCTACTTACAGTGTATGACTAAAGATTTAATTTGAATCCAAAATATCAGACTAAATAGTCATTAAAACTGTAGGCAACTAATATTGCATATAAAAAGTGAAGGCATGACAAGTATTCCACGTAGGAGGAAAGATCTCATGTCTTTGCCCTCTAGTTTACTGTAGCTACACTCAACTGCATGTTGACCAGTACATTTATGCAGCTGAAATTTCCTGATATTCATCACTGATGGGTTTTAAATTAGTTCAGGAAAAATCCTCAGTCCTGGTGCTTTGAAGTCAAGTGAAGTGTTTTAACTAGGCCTGCTGAGTTATCTCGGTTTGGGTTTTTTTGCCTTTTGTGTTTTGACACTTCATCAGTATTATGGGAAAAGCATTTCCTGTTTCTTCATCCCAGACGAGTATGCAACTCCTTAAATTTAGGGATTTGTTAAACAATCATTCTTGCATTCTGTCTTGGAATACAACCAATCTGTTTGATTTTTCCTCCCTTGTTAACTAATGGCATTTATAAAAATTAATGCATAACATAACTGAAGAGTTTCAAAATTCACCTTCCATAATCACTGATAGAAAAAAATTACTTCCTTTTAAACCTATTGGAAGTTACCATTTTCAGTATATGTTTATTGTTTTCAGGCACTGATAAAAGCCTGTCATGTAAAGATAGGTAGATGAAGTTGTCAACTATTTTATGTTTCATAGGATCACAGAATAGTTCAGGGCCCTGGCTCCAGTGCCAATCTGTCCTCATGGGGAAAAAGTTTTCTTGTTAGTTCCTGTCTGTACCACTTGTATTTCAGTGAATGTCTACTATCTCTCATCCTCCTGTAATCCACTGCTCTAACTGTTCTTTGGGTAAATACTCGAGTACAGAAGGAGTGCTGTTGGTTCCCCCTTGAAACCACCTCAGCTGTTTTCCATGGTAAACATGCTCATCTCAGTGTCCTCATGCTCATTTCCCTGACTGCCTCAATGAATCTCTGCTGAACTCCATTTTATATACATATTCTTCACAAAGAGGGGACTGGATGCAGACTTGTAAAATGAAGTGAATGAAGTGAAGAGATGGGGGAGGGTGGTTTTTTGGTAGGTTGGTTTTTTTGTTCATTTTGTGGGTTTTTTTTGTTTTGTTTTGGTTGGGTACTGTGTGGGGGGTTTTTGTTGTGTGCTTGTTGTTGTTGTTGTTGTTTTTCTTTTTTTAGATGGCTTAAACCTGTCAGTAAAGCATGCCAGGTGCCATGTTGTATTTTCCCCAATCTGTGCATTAGTTATCAAACTCTAATGGTGTCCATTAAGAGTGTTGCCCTGCCCTTATAAATTAGGTGAGTGGAATATAAGGTTTATAATACATAGCATATTAGACAAGTATTGCATGTAAATAACCTGACCTCTGTTTATTGTCAATTTTTCATAGTGTAGGTACAAGCAGTGTTATATGTTACACTCATGTTATGAAAAATTACATTCTTCCTTGTTTGAGTAGG
This sequence comes from Cephalopterus ornatus, assembly GCA_013396775.1. Taxonomy (NCBI): domain Eukaryota; kingdom Metazoa; phylum Chordata; class Aves; order Passeriformes; family Cotingidae; genus Cephalopterus; species Cephalopterus ornatus. The sequence goes on along the minus strand of VZRE01003477.1, from coordinate 10,431 downwards.
TGATCAACTTCTATTATATGTTCAATAGTATCAGTTCATTTTACCTTACTACAGATGACAGAGTTACAAATACCATTAGGAGTAATTAAGAAAAGAATTCTATTCTTTGAACAGTACCGTTCACTTTCACTGAAGAAGTAAGATGACCTGTTCCTCAGTCATACTGAAGAGGATGCTAGTTGGTCATTTCTGTGTGTTTAGGCTCCTTTAGATCATGGCCTAATGATTTCCTGAAACAGAAAATATTAACTGAAAATTTCTAAGTGACTTTACATAAGACTGAGCATTCAAGGTTGGAAGGAAGTAAAAATGTTTTTGGTCTGTGCTTTTTAATCAGTGTTCCACGTGTCTGTCTTCCTTTTCTAAGAACATTTTCACAGTTGCAGTTTAAACTAGTTGCAACCTGTAGTTCGTGTCAAGCTATGTCCCTTTGAAGATAGCAATGATTAACAGAAGACTCTTGCCATTTGATACCAAGACACAGACAGAGAAGGGCCAAATGGAATATGACTTTTGAAAATACTGCCATTTCTCTTTATATTCCGTTACAGTACTAATTACATAGTGTCAAATCATTTTGTAGCATAAATACTTGTCTGATCCACAGTCATTCTCAGTAATGTTGTACCTCTTGGTGCAAGTAACCTCAATTCTGTAATTTTCTTTTGTAACTAGGGCCATGGGTTAAAGTAATGTGAGCTTCTAAGAAAGAATATAGTTTCCAATGTATTAAAATGCACTGTCAGCGTTCTAATCAATTAACAGTTAATCACTTTAGACTAGAAAAGACCATTCTTGACAGATAGAAAGTGTTTTTCACCTTGTTGAGAATGTAATGTATTTAAACATACATCACCTTTACTCTTCATTTGTTTAAAATCTTGATTTGATTTCAGAATTGCCATTGAAGTTCTGTGGAGATAGTTAAATGATCTGTTGGGGAGTACCTGCTTTATATTAAAATTACAGAAATTAACTGGTGTTGTTGACCTGTAAACAATGTTAAAGTCTTCCCATTGCCTGTGACTGGTAACTCCCATAATGTATATCACCTGGTTAATGGTAGTACTGTAAATACTGTGTCACTGGGCATTTTACATGAGGAGAGAAGAAAGTGTTTAAATACGGTGTGTGGTTTGGAAGTAGGAGTGGCTTTGTTCTGGGCTTGAACTGAGGAGTGCGAAACATGCATAGCAGCTCAGTACCAGTTTATGATCCTCATGTCTGTGTTGGAAATGTGCTGCATACACAATAGCAAGTCTGTTAGAGAAGCTACACTGAGGCTGTTGTTACGGTGAAGTAACTGTATCTTCCAGTTGTCAGGATAAGAAGCAATGCACACATTCTTAATTGAGAAAACTTTTATTCCAAGCCTAGCTCGTAAGGATGTATTTTCTTGCAGTGGCTTGGAGAGGTTAATTCAGACAGTTGAAATAATTACGAAAGTAATATTTTCTGAAAAATGAGAATTATTCACAGAAAACCAGGCAGATCTAGAGATTGAGAATGCATGCATGACCTTGGGCATCTGGACTAGGCTTTTGAAAAACAGGTATCTGTGGACAGTGTTTTATTTTTCAAACTTTTTTTTTTTCATTCAGAGTTATTTGTTCTTTTAAGATTAAATTCTTTCATTTAAAAGAGGTGTGAAAGGCTGTATTAATTACTGGTCAGAGATTCTGAAACAAAGGCCTGCAGATAGGCTGGCTGGTTACAGTGCAAATATTGAGCCCCGTTATAGGCTTAAGCATTGTGTCCTTTGTTGGCTAGTTGGCTGTGAGATTCATGAACTTTCAAGTTACGTCAGAGAAGGAGTCTTTTTAGGTGAAGCAGAGAAGTTTGAGACATTCCCTTGCCTGTAATTATTACAAATCTACTATCTGTTTCTCATTTTATTCAAATGTGAAATAGCTGCCACTTTTTGAAGGTTGGAGAAACTTATGTTTTGCAGAAATCTAGAAATGGTACTTGAACACATAAAATTTTTTGAGTAACAAGATTGCAGACAGAGTCAGCTGGAAGGGTAGGAAGGCTTGAGCTCAAGTATTCAAACTATGAATGAAAGCTGGACCTAAGTGGTGATAATGGGACTGCCTCTCTGGTAATTTTTTGCTGTTTGACATCACAGATATTTTAAAATGATTACTATATTGTGTTTGATGAAGAAATTAATTACTACTGTTTTAAAATGCTGAAACCATGATGGGAGTGGGGTGGGGGAGGACTGACTTTTTACTGAATTGTTCTCTCTCAGTAATGCAAACCTTGGTGCATATGAGTTATGCACCAGTTCTGCACCCCCTTGGTACCTCTTCTCAAATGTGGAGAAAAACATCTCTTTAGTCCTAAGTGATACTGTTGTGACAGTTGAGTGCTGTGGCACAGCTTCCAGCAGGCATATGCTAGCCACCACAGTGTTAATACTTCAGTTTGCTTGTTTAGTGATTTAAAAAGGTGATCCTCTAGGGTCTGAGTAACAGTAGTGACTGGTGGCATCTGGGGCCTCATCTCAGAAATTACCTTGGGTCTGTGTAGCTGATGACTGTGAGAACTCTACAGGGTGTTACTGAATAAAAGAAATGTAGTTGTAGATAGTATCAGTAACATTTTTCTTTGTAGCAGTAATGTGAAAGTGTCATTGCTATTGCAGAAGACCACAGTAAAACTCACCTGAAAGACTATGCAATTCTGAAGAAGAATTCTGTTCAAGAAAAGTTAAATTCAAAAAGTTTTTGACAGGAAGGAATCTTCTTTGAAAGCAAATAGAAAAAAATCCCCTTGGTTTATTGACAAGAGCAGAGTTATCACAGAGGGAGATAGCAAAGGCACAGAAGTGGGATTGAGAAGCAAGCTACAATTTTATGTATAAAAGCATTTGAGCTTTCTGGTTTTCTCCATATAGGCATAATTTTTATGTCTGTTGGGTGGATCCAGGACACCAAACTGTACTTGAGTTTATGGGTAACCAAATCCTATGATTCTGTTGCAGATGTGGTGGGTTAGAAACATTATCTTTGCAAGTATGAAAGTGTTATTCAGGTACAAATATGAAAAAAGTATATCGGCAATCTATGAATATATTTAAGGTAGCATCACAATAACATTCTTATGCCTAGTGAAAGTGAAGTTCCAGATTGTGGTCTGTAAAAATACTTTAGAAAGATATAACAAAATATTTTTTTTTCTCTTCTTACTATTAGAGTGGGAAACCTGGTAGGTCAAGTGAGGAAAAAGACATAGGGACGTACATGTAATTCTATGGAGATTAATTAGAACTGCAAAACCATATGATAGGAATGAATAAGGCGTTTTTTTTTTCTAGAGACAAATGCCGAGTTCCAAAGCAGGAGGAAAAGAAAGAGCACAAAATAACACCTTTTGCTTCTTGTGCAATAGAAATAGACAATCTTGGTTCCGCTTTCATTCTGTCATTAGAATCTCTTGGTTATACTTCCTTTAAACTGGAATTTTGCATGTTATGATCCCCAGAAATGGAGCAGTAATGAAGTGGTTAAAACCTGTGCCTAAAAAAATAGGAAAAGACACCAGTGTGTCTATAAATAGGTTTTAGTACTTGTGGGATACTGCTTGATATCTTTTTTCTTTATATTTTTCAATTTCCTGTGTAAACAACCTGAAAGAAACATTAGAAGGAAATGAACCTCACAGTCTGACCTCATTTGCTACGTACCCAGCAAAAAAGCTTATTTGTGGGAATTCCTGTGGTAATTGCAGGCCTTTTGTTGGGTGATGTTTCATTCCACTTAACACAATATGAAGAATGTGAACTTTCAGTTGAACTTTTTAGTAGCTCTGTTTACTGCGTTGACATCTTCCGTAATAATGGAAAAAGAAAAGAAAAAGAAGACATAGTGTACAATAAATCAAACTCAGTACCTTCTGTATTTGTAATGGTGAAGAAGTTGGAAGTGATCATTTTGTCTTTTTAGCATATAAAGGGTAGAAGATATGGTATTTGCTGAGTAAATATTTCAGAAAAAAATGATTTCAAGAAGATGGGCATCTGGTTTTAGAAAGATCATCTTACTGCATTTTTTCCCCATTGCACAAATACTTCACATATACTTGTGATGAATTTGGATGGAAACACAACATTCGTGACCCAGGTAGCAATATTTGTTTATAGTTTAACTTAATTTTTCTTCTGTTTGTGGCTCTTGAGCCCAGTTTTACTTTCTTCTTAAGTTAACTGTGTTCACAAAGCTGATTCTGCAAGGCATGGTGCATCCTCAGCTTCCATCCTCAGTCAGCAGAAGCTGAAGAAACTTCGTATTTTCTCAGAAGATGAAGGAAACTTATCAAAGAATATAATTCCCAGTCCTTCTGTCTTCCCTGGTGTGATTTCATGATTGTGCAAGTCTTGAGTTTAAATTGCTAGTTCTTTTCCAATAGCTTGGTTACAGTTGAAAAGAACATCAAGTGATGTTCCCTTTTTTGTGTCACGTCCTTCCCAGCGGCAGGTTTAGTGTTCACTGCATGTGTCTATTAAGCATTAATTCTTTAACTGTATTTAGTGAGAGAGAGCAATATGGTATGTACCAGTGCAAGAATCTTAATTCCTACAAAACATATGGCATAGAATTATCTACTTAAAGATGGAACAGTCTGATAATAATTCGGTAGAGTGACATCTGTGCAATAAAATAAGATGCTGATCGCACTGGAAAAGTAAACGCAAAAGTTGTATACTAACTATTCAGACATCATCAGAAAGCCATTACGATTTCTCCATGGAATGTTAAAATTTAATGATCTAATTTGGTCTTATCACATGCAATATAAATAAAAAATAACCCTATTAAGTATTCAGAGACCCATGCTGAACACAAAACTTCTAAATGCTATTTTCCAGGATTTGGACTTACAGGACTTACATATGTTTAACAGGAAATAAGGGAAGAAAGTTAGGAGAAGAATAGTTCTGTGGTCATTTCCATCCTTTATGGAAGCTATTCACACATGCAGTTCTATACTTTGTATACTTTAATTTCTTCTGCTCTTGGCCCTACTGTCAGGCTATGTGATTTAATAATCAGTCTTTTCTTTGGGCACAAAAACATTTTACCACAAGGACATAGTTACACCTTTTGCCTGAATCAAATGAGAGTGATGATTCAGTGAGGGCAGTGTGAAGTGCATTCATGTTAGAGTGCCAGATGTGAACTTGGAGAGAAAACTCAGAACATAGAGTTGTATTACCTGAATTCATGAAAGTCTGCAAGAAGGCATCGTTTTTATTTTTGCATGCACCCAAACATCAAGATGGTAGATCTTCTGTTTTAGGCTTTGCAGCTGAGGATTTCATTTTCCTCATCAATTCTTCAAAGTGGAATGGAAATACCCAGAAACTGGAAACTGTGTGGAAATTGAACTCAGTTCTATTTGTAGAGTTACAATTCTTAACTGGAAGTATTATAGAATGTAAGCTATTGTTTTCTTTAATTGAACTCTAATTAACTTTTTAAATATGCAGCAAACAAGGAAAAGATCATTAAAATGATGGAAATACATAACAAATTCTGATTTTTCTGCTTTAAGTTGAATACTACGTTGAGGTAGTTCTCTGACAGAAATGCTTTAATTATCTGCTTACATAGAAAAGTGTTTAAGAGCAGAGTTGATGGCAGTATTTCAGTTTTGCAATACTGAATCCATATAAATTGTATTTAATATAGAATTAGAATAGTCATATCTTGTTTCTTTTCTGAAATCTAGTTTTCCCTCTTCAATTTACTGTGTCAAACAGCCAGGAAAAAAAGGCGTTTGCATTTCTTAATGGAAAGGTACTGCTGTTGACATTTTTTGTTTGTTTTTCTTTCCTTTTTTTTTCCCCCTGAAGAACATATTTATGAATGTAGAACATGTTTATGTTAGTTTTCTTCTTGACAGTTAATAGATCGCAATAGAGAGGCATTTTTTTTAAGGCATAAATAAAAGAACTGTGTATACTGACTTCCTTTTACACATCTTTATTTACAGCCTTTTGTTGTGTGTGGGCCACTGTATAAAGTGTACAGATGTGAGATTTTTTTTTAAACTAGAAATACAATTGGCTGGAATGAGGTTGAATTATCTAAGATTGGTCTTCACTGCCTGCCAGCCTATAGAACTGATACCAGCTTTTTTAATTATAGGTTTCAGGCTAGCTGCAAGTGGGGATAGAACATTTCATAGAAATGTATGGAACTGGTGGAAGGTAATACAGAGTTGATGCAGAAATCTCGTTCACTCTCTGGGCATGTCCTGTCTGATTAATAGACTTTTCACAGATTAAAAGCAACCAGGATATCATACAGGACTGTTTGTTCGGTCTTATCGGTTCTGTCTCTGGCAAATCAAACCTCCTGTAAAAGCTTCTCAGAGGGAAAGGTATGTAACACAATATTCTTTTGCATGAAATGCAAACAAGATATTTCCGTGAAGTTAAAGACTTTAAATTTCAATAGCACTTTTATTTATTTCAGGTGGGATAAAAGTATTAAATAGATGAAAAATCAGTAAAAGAATATATTATGTGGTTTGTAAGTGTAATATCAACTCCTTGCATAATGTCTCGAGTCTGTCTAAAACAAATATTCTTAAGGATCTGACTGCATCAGAAATGCGGTGTTTAGGTTTTTATATTCACCCAAAATCCTTAGTTAAAAATATTTGTATTTAATATACTAGATTAGCTGATTATCAAGAGCTGAATCTGATCACCTGACTGTCTTGAAAATATCAAAGAGTTAATCTTAATGAACTATTTATCCCAGTTTTGGGGCCTAATCCACAGGAAGCTAGCCACATTTTTGTTTTTTCCTCAGAAGCTTCATTACTTTTAATAGACACTATGACTAGAGATATTCTTTATCTTCTTGCAGTGTTGTGGGAAAATATCTCCTACTCACTTGGCAGAAAAATTGAATAAGCAGCACATCATATTGTCACTCTCTCACGGGCAGAATCCTGATCTTTTGTCAAAACATAAAGAACAATTGGCTGATGGCAATTCTGATTACTTTAGAAAGTAATTATTGAAAGAAGGCACATAGATCTCAAATGATCATTTTATCTTTTACAGACACCCAAAAGGAATAATGATAAAATTACACATATTCTTTGTTATGTGTTCTGTTTAATAAAAAAAGGAAAAGAGCTAAACTAAGCATAATGTTTGGTAAGAGCAAAGTTGTAATAACGGTGATGCCTTTTGAATCTACATGCTGCAAAAGATTGGCATTTTTGGCCAGCCCTCACTGCACTGTAACCCTTTCTTAGAGAAGTTTGTAACCCTTCTGTCTCCACTTACAGAGCCTTTTGCCCTGCCCATATTAGGAAAGTGTTTTAAATCTGCATACTTTTAATTGTATGCAGATTTAAAAATACTAAAGCATAGTAAAGAGGTTTTAATTGAGGCACACTTGGAATGCCAAGAGTCATCCCTAACTATTTACTGATGAAGACAGTTGTGAACACATATGTTCACAATCTCCTAATGCCAAAGAGCTGTGGTGGTGTCAGTGTATATAAATTGGTATAAACATATTAGTAATGCAGTCACCTAGCCAAGGAAGTAATGATACCTCTGTGCTTTGCAGCCACAGAGATCTCTGGTCATGCTATCTTCCCAGCTTAAGAGAGTATTTGGAGGATCTCTGTGAATGTGTGAGTGTGGGAGAAGGACCATGGATGTTTGTGGACATATGCTCTTTTACATATGTTAGCAAAGGTTTTGGTTCTGAAGTTCTTTTAGTGTCCAGTGCTATAACGTCATAATGCTCTGCAATACTGAACTTTCGTGGTGTGTTTCCTGGGCAGCAAAGCACAGTCCTATCTAATGCAGAACAGTGTAAATCTCAGAATAAAATCAGAAAAATGTGTGTGGGTTTTTTTGTTGGTTTTTTGTTTGTTTGTTTGTTTTGTTGCTGTTTTAGTGTGGGGTTTTTTCATTTTGTGTGAGTTTTTTATTATCAATGCAGTGTTTGATGCTACAAGATATTTCTTGGATCAATAATTTGACCACCTAACCTACCTCTAAATAGGCTGATGGCAAATCAATGATTTTACTCTAAGTTTTGCTGGTACTTGACTACATTAGTTAGCTACACTAGTAAGACAAAGAGCTAGTGGATTAAGACAAGTCCTGTTAATAGACTGGTTTAATGAAATATATCGAACCAAAAACATGTCAAGGAATTCTGGCACCCTAGGAAATGGTTTTCAGTTTCTTGTCTATGGATGAGCCTGCATGCTCCACACCGATCTCCTTATATCAGTTTCATATGTATTATTACCTATTGTAACACTTCCTGATATTTGGTTTGCTCTGCTTCTCATTCTCTTTTATGGGCTGATGAATATATAAACAAGTTAAATAGATGTCTCTGATTCTGCGGCACAGTTAGTGTGTTTTCTTTTTGCTCTGAAAAACTTCAATGCATAGTGAAGTAATGTTTGTTTTCCCAGTTCTAGGGCATGGTAAATTATCTGAGGTGAGAGGAATGTTGGTCATCATCTCTGTTGAGACCTTCATTTGTACATTCAGCTTGCCATCCAAGAACTGTAATCTGTCTTTGTTCTACGTTGTAATGCATTTTTCACACATATTTTATAGTTGTTAATCTGTGATCAGTGATAACTTTACCAGAAGTTTTGTAAAAGTGTAAGGGGCCCAGTAGTTGCTTCCTGCCTTATTTTGACAGGTTAATTGTACAGCTGTATGCCTACTGAGGTGGTAGAGGAAAGGTTACCTTCTGCTTTCATTTTCTTCATGATACTGAAAGCTAGTGATGGTGATTAAATGTATAGACAATTTTCCCAGTCCAAGACCACCACTGCAGTAAAAAAGTTGTCTCATGCTTGAATGGAATTTCACTGTGTACTCACTGCCTCTTGTTCTATCACTGGGCATCATCAAGAGGAGTCAAGCTCCCTCTTCTTTACTCCCCGCACCTGGTATTTACAAACAGTGATGAGATTCCTCTGCAAATTCTCTGAACCATCCCAGCTCTCTCAGCTTTTCCTTATAGGGGAAAGATGCCAGTTCCTTCACTATGTTTGTGGGCTTTCCCTGGGCTCTCTCCAGTAGCTCTGTGTCTCTCTTGGACTGGAGAACCCAGAGCTGGGCACAGCACTCCAGGTGCGGCCTCCCTAGGCTGAAGAGAGGGAGGGATTTCTCCCTGGCCTGCTAGCAGCACTCCTCTTCCCAGTGTCCCCCAGGAGGCGGTTGGTCTTTTGGCCACCTGGGCACACTGACAGTGCTGTTTGCATGTTGGTGTCCCTAGGACCTCCAGGCCCTTTCCTGGAGATCCGAGATGGATCTCACGGGAACACAGCACAGGGGCTGCTCTGGCCGTGGAGAGTCTCTGCCAGCAGGATTGGGGGATGTGAGGCAAGAATCTGTGGGGTTGCTCAGACTCTACAAGAGGGGGTTGTTGCAGAGCTTGTGGAAATGTTCAAGGCTGGTGCTGGTGTGTCTGGGGAAAGGATTAAAAGCAGGGGACTGGGATGGGCCCAGCAAGAATGGTGGGGTGGCAGAGGCATGGCAAAAATATGCTTTGTTTGCATTGCAGTGTGCTCCTTGACTGGCTTCTGAATCCCTGGATGCTCGGGGTTTAGAGCTTTGCTGTCTGACAAAGACCAAAGACCAAGGTATGCAGATCAACAGATGGGTCTCATTTCCTAGTAGTGTCTTCTGTGAGGCCTGTCCGCAGAACACCAGGGTAGCTTCTCCAGCATTCCCAACATGGCTGTGGGATTTGGGGCTGGAGGAGCTGGGTTGCTGCTGTAGAGAAGTGTCAGAGGAAGGCTCAGAGGGCTGTGACAGGTGGATGACTGGAGCCATTTGGGTGTGGAGGCACCAGCAGGGAGAGGGTTGTCAGCATGGCTTGCGTCCGTGGATGTGGCTCTGCTTCAGGTCAGGTGGCCTGGCTGATGGCCACAGGTCTTGGACAGCCATGCTCTGGTGCTTGGAGGGGCAAGGCTGGGAGAGTGTGAGCCAAAGGAGCTCTGCTGCAGCATTTATATTAAAGTTAGTTCATGGTACACTCCAGACATTTTCCCCTTTTGTTTTCCTACACTCTTGAGACAGGGCTAGAAAGCATTGCCTGCAGTGACTTGCTTTGATTTGGAGAGAATCACGCTCTGAAAAGCTTTGGATCTTTGTTCAATGGCCATGAAGCCAATAATTTTCCAGCACCAGCACATCAAAGTGGAGAATGCCAGCCAGCAACCAAGTTCCATGCAGCTGCTCGCTGGGCCCGCCCCATTGGGGAGGATAATTGGAAAGAAAAGGATAAACGTTGTGGGTTAAGATAAGAACGCTTTAATAATTTTAATAATAACAATACTACTATGAATAATAATAATAATAGTAAAGAAAAAGATATAAAAATTTCACCTCCCTGTAATTAGTGGGTTCATGTGCAG
>VZRE01003468.1:0-18292 GCA_013396775.1 Cephalopterus ornatus | reverse complement strand
GGATCCTTTAGCGACTTCAAGATATCCCTACACTCCTCATTTGCTTTTTGAATAGCTAATTTTTTAAACAGTTCGTCTCTGGCTTCTTGATTGATTATTTGTTTATTTATTGCATCCTTCAACTGATTAGCAAAATCAAGAAAGGGTTCCTTTACTCCCTGGTAAATCAAAGTGAAGGATGGTGCCAGTGAGGAGGCATTTGCGACATCTTTCAGTGCTTTAAGAGCAAGGTCTTTTGACTTGTCCAATTGTTCCACTGGGATTCTGGCTTGCTGTTTATTGCCTGCCCAGGGACCTTCGCCGTACAATCGGTTGACTAAGTCAGTAATTGGTGTGCCTTTACTTGCTAAGAGCTGGTTAGCATGTTTCGTTATCGCGTTTTTCCAAGCAGTCTCTAACATTGATAATTGAGCCAATGACAGCAAAGCCTTTGCAATGGTCCTGATATCATTGGGAGTGAGGGTGTAAGCGGCAAATAGAGAATCCAATAATCCAACCGTAAATGGGGAATTTAAACTATATTGTTCTATCGCTTTTTTAATATCTTTCAATATAGGATAGGATATTGGTTGCCACGAAGATTTATTATCCTCATCCACATAGATCGGAAAAGCAGAAACAAAATCTAAATCTGCCGCTTCCTCCGCTTTGCGTCTAGCTCTGGCCCATGGGTTGTTATCCCTCTTGGGCCGCAGTTCGGTGTCTGAACCGGTAGAGTCATCTGTGTTCGTGGAGTCATGGGCGGCGCCATGTTGCCGGATGTTTAGGCTGGAAGTTGCATGGGCGCCGCCATATTTAGAGGCCTTGGCCACTCCCCTTTTCCAGGGCGGGGTCACTGATGTAGGAGTGGAGGAGGGTGTGTCTAGGGCGTGGCTGCAGTGACGTGGCGTTGTCGGGGAAACAGTGTCCATGGCGCCATTTTGTGGATGTTGTGGAGGGCCCTCTCTGTGTCCGCCATGTTGTCTACTGTGCCCGACGCCGGATTTCGCGCCACTAGACTCCCCACCCTGGTGTTTCGCGCCTCTTCGACCCCGTGATCTGCCATTTCGCGTCAATCGTGAAGGAGAAGGAGAAGGAGATGGGGATGAACTGCCATTTTGGTGGTATTTCCTTGGTTCACCATTTTCGGACTGGAGATCACGCAGCTTGAATTTCTTTTCTTGTTCAATTAAGTGACCCAAAATCAATCTCCATGCTATTAGTGCTTTTGAAGCTGTTTTGTTGCCCCGCTCGCTTTTATTCCATAATTTGCGGCCGATAACGTCCCATTCTTTAGATGTAATTTCATTGGGAAGAATTTTAACATTTTCGGCGAGCCAAATTGCCAAATGTTTGAGAGATGTTTTGTCATAATCATGGGGCTTGTTACAAATTATAAATTTAAGATGATGATATAGGTCCTTCTCCGGGCGAGAAAGGCGGATTCCCATTGTTAGTTCTTTCTAATGAAAATTTGGGGATTTTGGAGATCGGGTAAGGTTGTTAGGTAAATTAAATTGGCTGCTCACCTCGGGCGTTCCACGTTCTGGGTGTGTGGATGTCGTCGATCCCCCGTCCAGCCAAAGGAGCTGCCGGCCCGCTGATCCCACACAGGGGTGTGCCTCAACTGCTGCAGGTGCGCTCGCTCAATGTGAGAAGCGTGATCCATGCCGCGNTGATCCATGCCGCGTGTTGGGCGCCATATGACGCAGCTCAGTGGAGAGAAAGGCAGGCCCACTCAGGGATAGAGCATGGGTTGGTATGTGGCTAGCAGATGAGCTGTGCCACTTGCTCCGGGCCCCAGAAGCTGTGACGCAAGGAGACAGAAGTCACGCAAGCACACAGCCTCAGGGGTCAGTGGGGAGTGAGCTCTATTAACATGGCGACAGCCCCTTTTATAGGGTCTGCCGCAGAAGGATCCAGAACAGAGGCGGAGTTCGCCAAACATGGTATATGGAGGGGAGGAGATAACCTTTTTAGGGATGAAGGGAAGGAGGAGAGGGGAGGGGAGGAGATTGGTAACTAGGGGCAACTGGGAGGGCTTAAACTATAACCAGGGGATAATGTAAAAGTATGGGGAGATACAACAATTAGAAATCTTTTAAAGAGAACATTCCAAATTATTTTTAAACTGATTGTACAATTCCATTTCTTTGTCCTTATAATGGTCCTCCACAAGGGCCATTAAGTAATCAAATTAGCCCCTTTGATTGGGAGGAAAGCTCAGTAAGCCAATACAGTGTTGAGTCAGTGTGTGTACTAGTGAACACAGGGGAGGGAACTTTGCATATTTGGCTGGAAAGTTCCCAATGATGGCCATGATCCATTCTCTTCAGGATAAAGCACTTCATCAGGTGAATATTGAATAGCCCTTACTTTAGCCTGCAGTACCTCCTGAGGTCATCCTGCAGGTCGTGACCCAGCCTAGATGTCCATAATTCAAATGTGAGCCAGCGTGTTGTGCCGGCAAGGCACTTATCTTTAAGGCCTCGTTTTACTTAGATGACTCTGAATATGGAATGATGTTATTATTAGGACACTTGGCTGGGTTGTAGGAGATGATGATGATACAGTGACTCAATTTCTCACTTGCCTGTGGGATGACAACTGTTTCCTGTGGGCGTTGTAAGCACTATAATTTCTGACATGTTCTAGAGGTGTTTCCAGCTCAACATGACAGGAATTACCGGTTAAATCCTGCGAATGAGTCCGTGACTTCTAACTCAGAAGAAACAAGAAAATTGAATGAATGGTGGAAATTGTACATGCTTATATTTCTAGACACCAAAAAATGCGACTATTTGGGTTTATTGGCTGATATAATACCCAGGTTTCTACAGTGACTTGGGCCATGGACTGCTTCTGCAGCGCAGCAGAACCCTGATCCTGACTCTGTGTGACAGCCACTTCCACCAGTCTAGACTGAGTAAGTGTGAAAAATCATGGCAAGTTTATCATGTTTTTCATTCTCACTTCCTGAAGGCTAAATGTTTTCTCTGTAGGCAGAATGAGCCTCCAATGGGTAAAACAGAGCAGTCCACATTTGCAGGCAAAAGGACAGCCACCAGTAGAAATCAAGACTCTCTTCTGCAGAATGCCATGGGCATTATTTTGAATTAATATTTTGAATTATTTTGAATTAATCTATCATGTTCTGCTTCAGAAACTGATGCAGGAAAATGTCCTTTATTCTTCCTTTCTTTACTGGCACAAGAATCTGACAAAATCTGCTATTTTGTCCTAGCTGAGAACGGTACAGAACATCTATTATAACTGAATCATTGCCAAACACCCTTGGGTTAGAGAGATGAGCCTGAATGAAACTGTCAGCTGTACTGGGAATATTTTTAGTTCCTTCCTCATCTCTGGCTCCTTTACTCTGCCTTTGTCCCATAGCTTTTCAAGGAAAAGGATAGGATATTTGGTTCAAATTTTGGATTTCATCCAGGTAGATGTTAGGTAGCAATTAAAACCTCTTCTTATTACCCAAACTGAGACAAAAACACACAAAAAATAAGTACAGAGAACATTTGTATGTTAAAGCTAATTGGGAGCAAATGGAAAGTGGTAATAATAATAATAAGTAATAATAATAATTAAAAAAAAGTGACTTCACTTTGTAAGTGGTTCTTCACTTGAATAACTTTTAAAGTAAGAGTTTTTGTCTTATAACTTAGCTGTAGCTGATTTCTTTTTAAATTTTGCAGGCTTTTCAATCTAAGCAAGAGATCCACCCACAAGAAACAGCTTGCAGACTCAAATCTTTAACTGGTAGAGTTGGGTGACTTATGTTGATCAGCCTGCCAGTATATACTCTCCCTACTCTCTTCTTAAAATGACAGTAGCTAGTTGAAAATGTGTTTTCATGGGGTTCGGGAGGTGATAGGAATAATAAAATGAATTCATAAGCCTGGCTGTCCATCATGAAATATATCTCTTGATTCTTATGTGTATTAGCCATTCACATACGGTATATGGCTGCAGAGTTCACAGTAATGCCATTCAAGGGGATTTTGACATTTAAAGGTCAAGTAGCACCACATTCATTGAGAGAGTGCAACCCAAAAAAAAGAAAAATGGGAAAGTGAGTCTCAGAAAGAAAAATTAAGGTAATGATGGTATGATAGCTTGTCATTTTGCTTGCAAGTTGTTTTGAAGATCAGTAGGAAAAGTTTTTCTTGCCTTTCATGATGAAATTCAGTTCTAAAAAGGAATATATTAAAGTCAGCCTCTGGCATAAAAACGGCTACAGCACCTATCTGCTAGAGATGAAATAGGCAAGGCACTTTGAAAAGCAGAGGAAACAGCAAAAGAATTACATGACACAGGCTCTGCTTTCTGCCTTCTGCTTCCTTCTTCAAAGAGCTGGCAACTGAACTAATCTTGTCTATGGTCCATCCTTTCCTCCATCTCTTTTCTTCTCTTTTTTTCTTTGAATTTCTTTTTTATCAGACAAAAACCTGGTGGTTCTAGGAGAATGTAGTTATTAAGAAAGGAGAACCAACTGAGTTGGTAAAGGGCCTCTTATTCAGCTTAAAACTCACTGAGCTATGCTGGCAGAGGCCCCTGGATATGTGCACAGTACTGTTATTTGCACAACTTGAGGGATATGAAACGTTTTTTTTTAAACTCTTGTTGTTACAGCACTTTTATAATAGCTATAGCCAGAGCAAAAACCTTCAGGAAAAAATGTAAATATTTTTACAGATTTGTTCTGTTGCATAAGAACTGAAAGGTGAAACCAACTTTTCCCCCATTCCAGAACAAAAATAGACGAAGAGCACAAAGAGGAGATTAAACTCTCAGCTTTTCTTGAAGTCCTTTAGTGATTAACACAGAAGTGTGGTTTCTCAGTTGGATGTTCTCCATGTCTGTAAGTCACTATTTGTCTACTTTTCCACACCATCCAACTCACCTGAGAATCTGCCTTTGATGTGTGTTGTTAAAATGAGTCTTTAAGCCGGATTTTTAAAAGGCTGGCATTTAGCTACATGGAAAGAAAAACCTGCATACTGTAATGATAGCACACACTCTTTCTCCCCCATCCTTCCAACTTTAGGAAGGATGAAAGCAGAGGCCTGTCTTCTTTCAAGGCGTTTTCAAACTTCCAGTAATGAGTTAGCAGGAAATTATTGTCAGAAGCCAAACACCATGACCGCCACTGCAGAGTTCCCTACAGAACTGCCATGCACATCAGCAGCATGGCTGGTTTGAAACTACCACAGGTAGTTTGAAACTAGCTGCCTGGAAAACTAGTTGACAGGGAAAAGAGGCAGCGCACCTTAAATCACTTCCAATATGCAGGTTTCCTAGAAAAAAACCCCGAGACAGTGAAAAGTCTCCCACTGGTAGATTATTATTTGTCACTGCAATATAGAATGTGGAAAATGAAGGTTAGAGTGTTTTCAAACTCATGATTGATTTGACTGTTCTTTTTACAAAGTTTGTAAATGCTAGTTTTGCAATCTCATTATTTAATAATGAAAAGAGTAAAGAGCAAACACTACAGATGAATGTTTGTAAAACACATAGGAGAGTAGTCAATATATTTAAATTGACATAACTGGAAAAATTTACCTGGATCATGCTGAATAGGGAAAAAAGCAGTAAAATATATGGAAGCAAATTAAAAAGCAATTCTTCTAGACAATAAATCTTTACTTTTTTTTTTTAAGCAGTGGGCTCACTTTGCTTTCTGATGCACCTCCCTAATTTGAAGACTTATGCCTGTATGAATTAAGAAAATATTAATAATAACTTGTTACTCCAGATGTTGTAATGTACAACTTCTATGAACTTTAGTTTTCAAGAGATGCAATAGTTTTGTCTCTGAGCTCCTCCACTGTGGTACAAAGCCAGGGCACATGAAGTGAAATGGGATTGTGTTCCTCAGGAAGAGCTTGGGATGCTTTCCCCCTACCAAAAAGAAGACAAGATGGTGAGCATTATTGTTAATGCATTAAGCAACTACTGCAACACAGCTTGCTTTCAAGGGGAATAAAAACTCTTTTGAGTACTTTAACTAGAAAACAAATGAAGTATTACGATGATCAGCTGTTTGATCTCCTACAGTAAATAAAAGGAGGGAAATGATGCTATAGTAATTCTGCAGGTACTATCTGGTTATATAAGGTATATCCAAAATAGAGTTTCTCAGGCACTTGGAACTGATTAGAATGTGTTACAGTATTTTACACTGTGCCTAAAAATATTTCCTGTGCTTAACTGAGTCTCCCCCTCATCTTTACACTGCAAAAACACTTCAAAGCAATGAAAGGACTCATAAGAGGCATCTGATGCCTGGACTTCCATCTGCAGCATCCTGTGTCATGTCACAGAGGTATTCCTGACAGATGTGGGTCCTTCAGGATCTGTATCTCAATCATTCTTCTTCACTGCTGACTGTCAATACACCAGGTCTATGAAACATGCACAAGAAGACAGGCTGAGAGAGTTGGCGTGTTCAAACTGGAAGAAAAGGCTCTAGGAAGACCTTATAGCACCTTCTAATACCTTATGGAGGCCTCCAAGAGAATTGGAAAGGGACTTTTCGCTGGGGCATAAAGTGATAGGACAAGAGGTAATGCTTTTAAACTGACAGAGGGTAGATTTAGTTTAGATATTAGGAAGAAATTTTTTACTGTGAGGGTGGTGAGGCACTGGAACAGGTTGCCCAGAGAAGCTGTGGATGCCCCATCCCTGGAGGTCTTCAAGGCCAGATTGGATAGGGCTTTGATCAACCTGGTCTAGTGGAAGGTGTCCCTGCCTGTGGCAGAGGGGTTGGAACTAAGTGATCTCTTAGGTCCCTTCCAACCCAGACCATTCTAGGATTCCATGATTCTATGATCTTGAAAAGTGTATAACCTGTACCTTGTCAGGAATAATTTTTCTTGATTTTGTAATAGCCTGGGTCATTGGTCTTCCAAGTGATGTTTGTGTGGCTATATGTCATTATAAAGGCACCAAGTATATGTAGATCTGTCATAGATGCTGTCTGAGACTAAATCCCTTGGCACCCTGGTATGAGTTAAGTGGAAGTTATTCCCACAAGCAGTTCTGACAGTTTTATATTTATGTTGTGCAGTGCTTTGCTCTGCAGAAACCAGGGCCAGACTTCTGTCTCAGGATTATGTATCACCTTCTCTAATGAGCTGGAAAAAACACCAGAATACGTTGCTGGAAATTTAGTAGAAATGACCACACAACAGCTACTGAGGAGATTTTTCACTCATCACAGCTGCCAAAGGAGCTTTGTGCCAACAGGAGAGGCAATATAAGACTGCAGCAAGTCATTACCAATACTCTAGTCAAAGAAATAGTTTGCACTGCTACTTCAAGAGTTTCAAACCAGATTTGACTTAAGTGACCTTTAGATTTCCTTTCACAAAAAAGCAGAAATAATCAAATTAGAGATGCTTTGAGCACTGGTCTGGGCTTTCAGTTTTCCTGAGGATCCTGCTGAACACCCTTACTGGGCTGGTTTATACATAGTGTGTGACTGTAATTTTTTTTTTTTTACACAGGTGCCCATCTTCCCTTTCCCATCAGCTCAGCCAGCCAGGCTGCAGCTGAGCTCCATGAGAATTCCAAAAGAAGAGTAAAGCAGTTGCAGTTAAAAAGACCATAAGTTACTCCTTTCTATGGTGGTGGGTGAGTACAGCTTGCGTTGATCCAGTTCTTCATCCTAGAATCCCGCTTTTCTTAATGATTTTCTTAACTTCAGCCCTCACCCCTGCCTGGCACAGGGTGGCTTTTAAAGCATGCAGAAGTACAAAGCAGAACCTTCTCATTTCCCCGTATTTGCAAGCTGAGCTTTGCTAACACAGGTTTTCATGACAGAAAGTACTCTGTGAGTGCAGGAGGATAGAGTTGTCAGGAATATGAGAAAATATGACTGGTCAGGATTAATTTTTAATTTTTTTTTTCTTTTAGATTGTAAGCAGAGATGCACCATACTCATTGGGGCTAGGGGGTAATCAATGCTTGGTTCAGAATATGGCAAGCCACAGGAATGGACTCATACATCTCAAGAGTTCTTAGGAGAAGGTGGGATGATTTTCTGCATAGGTTAGACCATCTCCGTCAGAGGTTATGCTTTGCTTTGGTGTGCATGGGATGCACTACAGCCATACTTTCTAGTGTAGTGTAGAATTTGCTCTGGATTCTTTGACAACAGGAAATCGGTAAAAGTGAAATAACAAACAAAAGCTAACAAAAACAAGCAGCCTCTGTCCTGAGGCTTGACCTAGGCACAAAAATGTAAGCATTAGTAAGAGGTTACAAGATCACTTAATTCTCCCTCTTATGGTGCGGCTAACAGTTCTTGTCAATTGAAAATGCCTCAGCGGCGTCTCTCAAAGACCTTCCACATCCCTTTGTTTTCCTCAAGGAATTTATCTCTCACTAACCTTTAGAGAGTCATATATTTCCCCAGCTAGTGTTTTGAAGCATGTAGAACAGTTTGAAATATGCATCTGTATAGAGAGTGTATCAGGATAAAACAAATTTTGCAATTTGCAAAATTAAATTCCTATCACGTTATCATATAAGTGTGTTATAGTAAATATCTGGTTATCTGGGCAGGGTAAAACATGATTTTTTTAAACTCAATTTATATATGGCATTGCCAACATAAATATAAGCTGAGTGCCAGATTTAAAAATGTATTGAATTCTCATTAAAGTAATAGTTACTGTGTGCCTAAGTTAATCTTCACTGTTAATTACTATTCAGGTACCTTTTTCTTGCAGTTGAAGTTTATCTAAGTTAAGTAGCTCAGGACTTGCCTCTTGACATCTTTTAATATACTGAGTGAGAATCAAGTGTGTGGGTTTCCATCACCTTGATTAGCCTTGCCATCAGCAGGAGAAACTGTGATGCAAGTAATCACAGCAAAAATAAGATCATCTGCTTTTTTTTTAATTTCAGGCAGAGCACTGTCAGTTTGAAGAGGAGTAAAATTCATGCCGAGTAGAAGATTAAAGGCTGTTTAGACTACCATAATTTGTGGTCCATGGAGAACTTGAAAGCAATATGTTTTACCAGTAATACCTGGATAATTGTGAAATACTAGTAACTTGTTTTCCTGAAATGATTGTAGCTGCTCATGCCTACAGGCTGTAAATAAAGCTAAGTATCACAAAGGAGAACAGATATCAGGCTCATAAGTAAAAAATGACTGCTTTTAGTATGAAAATGTCTGATCTAAGAAGCTTGAAACTTGAAAAAATAATTGAGATTATTTGTTCAGCCCTACCTTTCCTCCTAAAATGAAATCTTTACACACTTGCTCTATCAAAGCAAAATGGTGGGTCTAAAGATAAATTAAAAAATTTTATCTGAGTTACTGACTTTCTACTAGCTGAAAATAGTTATCTTACGTAGGGGACCAAGGGTTATTTATTAGAATCACCAGATTCATTCAGACGTTACCCAGTGCTACATGAAATGCAGCCTTGCAGGTTTGCAATGCTTCCAAGAAACATAGAATCATAGAATGAAACAACCTTTTAGGTTGGATAAGATCACTGCTAACCCAGCACTGCCAAGTCCACCACTGAACCATGTCCCTCATTGTCACATCTATATGTCTTTTAAATACCTGTAGGGATGATGGCTCAACCTCTTCCCTGTGCAGCCTGTTCCAGTGCTAGACAAGCCTTTCATTGGAGAAATTTTTTTATCTGAAGGAAAATCTCTTTTCATTGCTTTCATTTTTAACTTTTTTTTTTTTTAATCTATAAAAAATTCAATTAATTTAGGGTTGCGTATAATTTGACTTGGGAACCTCAGAAACCACAAAAACTAAGAAAAAACCCCAAATTCAAACTTGAACCTCTGGAATAGAAAAACTCTTGGCACCAATACAGGCTGGGAGCCATCAGCTGAAAAGCAGCTTTGGAGAGAAGGACCTGGTGGCTTTAGTGGACAACAAGATGACCAAAAGTCAACAGTGCGCCCCTGAGTCAAAGAAAGCCATCACCCTTCATATCCAGGAAAGTGATTCTTCACATCAATTTGGCACTTTTGAGACCCGTATCTAGAGTATTGTGTCCAGTTTTGGCCTCCCCAGTACAAGAAGAACATGTACGTAGTAGACTGAGAGAAAAAGAGGAATCCTGCAGGATGAAATTAATCTCACTTTCTATATCCTTAATGTCTGCGTGGAATTCAGGGGCCCACCATGTTTTTGTATGAAGCTTACCTAGTTCTCTTTAAGGAGAGCTGTTATGGTGTGAGCTTTCTAAAGGAAACCTAGCGGTTTACCCAGTTTCGTAGAATCATAGGCTATCCTGAGTTCCCTTCCGAGTGGCCCACAGGGATCATCAAAGTCCAACTCATAATCCTGCACGGGGCAGCCCCAAGAACCTCTCCTGATGTGATTCTCATGTGCCTGAGAGAATTGTCCAAATGCTTCTTGGACTCTGGCAGGCTTGGTTCATCTTGAAGAACTAGTCTTACTAGAAAGGACATTCACCATCAATGTGCCAGCTCATATGGAAGTTCAGAATTTCTTGTTTCTGTCACTGTTTTGTGTCCTTCACTGTAGACAGTGGCAATCTGTTTGCTGTTAGAGTCCTTCTGCAGTTCTAACAGCTGTTGTCCTGTTTCTTCGATTAAGTTCTGTCGTCCAGTCAACTTCTTTAAATCAGGATAGTACCATTTGTTTACAAACACGTGATTATAGTGAACGCAGACTATCTAGGCCTTTTTTTTCCCTTTCCTTTCAATCCTGAAGACTTCAACACACCAGTTACATTTGAGAAGACTGACATTTCCATAATCTGATCAGAATATGCATAAGAACACTCAGAGGACTTTCTTCCCTTTACAAAAGTTTAAGTGACACAATCACATTGGGCTGTTTTATTCTAGGAAACAGAAAAGAATACCTGAAAAAGTAGTTTATTACTCATATTCTGACATATTATAATAATTGCTTTCTATGTGAAAGTAATAAAGATGAATTTGTGCTGTTGTTGTGTGAAGTCAGTTGTTAATTATTTGTTTTCTCCCTTATGCAGTTACTCTTTCTACATAATTAAAAATTCCCATCCAAAGAAGTCTGCATTCCAGCTGAGTCTGAGTCTCCTAGAGGGAAACAGTTTTTTTGTTATTGCTGATTTTTAAGTCATCCCCTGCTGATATCCTGTCGTCCAGTCAAAACAGAATGAATTTGCAAGAGGCTTTCAGCAGCTAAAAAGTCTCTGAAGCTTTGCCGTAAAACAATACATACAGTGTACTGGAAAACAGTTGAGCCAACAGTGCTGGAATATAAAATCATAATAACAACACTAACCAGTTTGACACACCAAGTTCACTATTGATTTGAAACAATTTCACACAGTTCTTTTGCATTGTCAAAATGGGAATTGGATGTAATAAAGACACTAGCACAATTAATTTATAAAAGTGTGTTGAGTGAAGCAAATAATCACATAGAAGTTTTAAATGACTCATAAATATTTGGTCAAATTTCATCTTACAGTGGTGAAAGCCTTGTCTGTTTTGTCTGAGAATATTTTGACATGCCTAAGAGCAATAAGGTATCTAAAATAGAATGCAAATGAAGAAT
This sequence comes from Cephalopterus ornatus, assembly GCA_013396775.1. Taxonomy (NCBI): domain Eukaryota; kingdom Metazoa; phylum Chordata; class Aves; order Passeriformes; family Cotingidae; genus Cephalopterus; species Cephalopterus ornatus. The sequence continues at coordinate 6,738 of VZRE01003468.1, read as the reverse complement.
TTAAAAAAACCTTAAACATTTCCTAATTAGTTTGACTCACTAGATTGCCTGTGGACTGCCAGTGCTGATGTGAGGAATTGGCAGATTTGTGTACAGTTAGAGACAGATTCTTCTAGAAGCCACCAAAATGAAATCTTAAAATAGTCTACAACTACACAGAGCATTGTCTCTACTGAATCCTGTGAAAATCATCACATAGGTCAGAAGAGCACAGAAGACAACCTAGATTCTGGCTGGAGCACGGGATGGAAGGCTAATCTGAACGTTATCTGTGTTTTAAAATCAGTTTAATCAAATTCTTGAACACAGTTGAATGGACACGCTCTTCCTTTCTTCGAGTATGTAAGTGAGGCAATATGGTGACACCAGTCAGAACAGCAATATGAGAGTCACATATATACGGCATGCTGGTGCATCTGTCATACACAGCGTGCCAGCACATGTGGATCCAATACCATTGAGCAAATCTATTCCTTGTCACATTTTGATGGGGCTTTTTAGATCTTTTATTGCTGCAGTATTGCAGACCATAGTCAGCAATACTGAGATTTATTTTCATGTCTCCTGCATGGAGTCCCTGAAAACAAAACTAGTAGGATATTCTCAAAGAGCTGCTTTGAATGGGCTGCCAATCTGAGACAGCAGAAAGGACTTACCCTCTATGGTCTTATGTATTATTGTGAGACATTTTAATCAAATGAAAATTTTGTTGCCCAGTTTATTCTGTATTATCCTTCTGTCTTTCTGTCTTCATGTTTTTCAAAGCTTTAACATACTTCTCATGCTTTTTAAAAGATTTGTGTAAAGAAAATGATACATACAATCACTGTTGTGCTGAAAAATTTATTAAAAAAATAAGATCTTTGCGATTTATTGCCAATTACCTGACAATTAACCTGTTGCACTAAACATTAAATTTAAATTGTTTTATACAGGCAAAACATTTGGAATACACAAAAGCTTTACAAATATTAATTAGTTATCCAACTATTTTTCTATCCCTATTACACTGCAAACTTGAGAGTGCATATAACAGAGCCAAACATGTATAGGGTATTAAACAAAAGCAATGGGCCAAATTCAGACTTGAAGCTCAGCCAGATTGTTGTGTATGACTCAGTAAGTTCTTACTGTCTAATACTTAAAATAAATAGTGTAACAATGTTATGCTACTCATTGTTTACAGATCTTCCTTTGCAAAGGTGAAATTGTTCTTTTCTCTGTGGGACCACATTATCAGAGATCTGAGTTATTGAGAAACAAAGCTAAGCTCTTGTTAAGGAACGCTACAACAGAGGAATGTAAGAAATGTAGGGGTTCTGCTAATCTCAATTACAGCCTTATCTGTTGTCCAAACCTGGTATTAGTTACATGCGAATTAGTATCCTGAGCCACCTAATTTATTCCACTTTTTTTCAATTCTGAATTAATCCAAAATACAGATATTTTGCTGGTCACAAGGTTAGAGGTTGAATACTATCATATACAACTTAACTCCTTATTACCCTATTTTGTTCCCGATCCGTTCTTGATTTTGTGACTGCAATAGCTCCTGAATGTGCTGAATAACCCAGTAAAGAAATCTTCAGATACTTTTTTCCCCCCGTAGTGAAGATCTGACATAAACAACCAACTCTTTAAATTATTTTTTAAGTTATTCAAGAACGGCTTCATTTTTCTGAGATTTAATCGATGGAAAGCACAATTTTCAAACAGTTCTTAATAGCATAGAAGTTCACAAGGTGCTGTGTAGTACATAATAATGTTTTACCGTGAAACTGTTTTGTGTGAATGTTGTTTTCTATAAATACTGTTTGATCTAATGAAACTTATTTTAGAACTCTACTGAAACAAATCAATTACCTCTTGAAACTTTTCCCAGTGTCATCTAGCATACTAAACCCATAAATTTTAGTTTCTAAAATAGATAATTTTATATAGTGCTCTACTAGTTTCTGAAGATTTCCGGAGTAGCTGTAGCAGAACTTCTCTTTATAAAAGAAATTATTTTTACTCTCTGATGGGGCCTTGTTCTGCTAAAAAAAATCAACTTGATAATAAAAGTATCCATTAGGAAATAAATTTTCAGTAATTTTGAAAGAAATTCTTATGCCAGCAACTCCTTACACCTCTCCCTACCAAACACTGAGGCCCCTGAAGTTGACTAATATCTTTTCACTTTGACATGCAGTGCTCTCTGTGCATATCCATAATACCCTGGAGGTGAAATACTCCAGCATGGCCCATACCTGAAACATACAGAGGTCTAAGAAACTTAGGATGACATTCATTTCACCCCACTTTGCAGCCGGTTTCAAGAATTTTTGTTCCTCATGTGTACTTCACAGGAAGCACAGGCATATGTGGAAGGATTCAGATGCCTAAAGGACAAACAACTGTTTTCACCTTCCGCCTTTATTATGACCTTCTTGGGTCTCATACAGCTTTGAACTGAGTCAAGGGTGAATCTCCCAATACCCAGCTCATATCGTTTTGTGCTCCTTTACACCTACGTGTATGAATAACTAATTTTTTTTACTTCTCAAAACAGGAGAAAAAACATAACCTCTTATAATTACAGAATCAGTGAAACTGAAACCTGGAACCCATGTGCCACTTAAGTGGTTAATTCCAAATTATGTGGCTGATGTTAAAGGAAAGATGCAAACAACTGGAATGAATTTAGAGCAAGCCACTGAGATTGATTACTTTGAAATTGTGTTTCTTGTTAAAAGTCAGCCTTAGCCTGTGATAAGAGGAGATGGCAAAATAATTTTTAAATGCATTTATTTTTCATACTAGAGGGAGACTGTCAGAGAGATATCGCCAAACAAAAAGCATTTTATATGGCAGTGGTGGAATGAGGAAAAGCAATAAGATTCAAATTGTCATTTTTCACAGGTGACTTTTTTATATTTTTTTAGGGAGCTATTAGACTTTCTGCATGGTTAATGGAGAATTGTGTATTCATAACCTGTTCTCAAGGGGTACTTCATAGCTATGAAATATTTTAGTCCCTCCATTGTCTTCTGGGTCTTGGCTCTCTGATCATCAATACTGTATGCATTAGTCCAGCGGTAAGCACTATTTTAGACTAAAACATTTAGTTCCCCACAAACAAAGTCTAGGTGCTGTTCTGGGGATAATTCAGGCCAAAAAACATTCTCCAAAGATAATATTACCCTTCACAAGCTAAAATTTCTGCATTACATTCTTCCAATTCACTCTCAGTAGGTTTTGCTGCCTCAAGCAGCCTTACGTGTCTCACCAAAACAGGTAATATATGGTTTCTGTTTCATGCTATACAAATATTGCTCTTGATAGGTTGAAACAAGATCCTCATATTTTTTCAGACAATTTCAACTAGGATAGACAAGCTACTAAAAATCAGTTATTTTTCTCAGCAGCCAGGGTAACATATAGATCCTTCAGAAGGAAGCCCAGGGCTAGTGTGGGTGCAGTCAGCTTGTTTGAGCGGGCGAAGTCCAGGTGTGGACATAAGCCATCCTGCACCATGTAGGGCAGGGTCAGGGATGTCCCTGTAGTGAATGCATTTAGCAATGTGGGTACAGCCAAAGAAACTAAGCTTTACCAATTATTCAGGCAACTGATGGCAATCTCACAGTTGTAGAAGTGGCAGCAAACAAAACCAGAAGAAGTTCTCCACCACTGCACCTTCCTGCACAGAATATGTGTGCTTTGTTCCCATGCATATTTTATGGGGTTTGTACCGTGCTGAGGTATCCAAACGCTTTATTGTGTATTATTCCACAAAAATCTTTTGAAAAGTCTAAATACCTGTCTTTGGCATGTGCTTCTGCATATATATGACTTTACTAATGCAAATAGCTTCATTGAATCTCAATGATTAATCATGTACTTAGGTCTTTTTTGCACTGGGTCCCAAACCGCATTCAGAGTATGAGTGAGCAAGACAACTTGGTATATAGACCTGCTCCACCATGACCTCTGAATAAAAATATCTGCAGTCCAGTGACTTCAAAGACTATTAGTCAGTCCTTTGGGTTCATAATACTTACCTATAATAAAATAGATGCCTTTTTGATCTGGGGAAACAGTGTTCAATTGAACTACATTTTGTTATATCCATCCTCAGGTTTCATTCATATGCCAAATGTCTACTGCTCCTGCAAACCGTGAAATTATTAAGAATTTTGCTACTGTTAGCAATATGCTGAATCAGGGTGAGATTTTCTTTAATATAAATGTGCAAACCTAAGATGAACAGCTCAACACAGCTTTTCCGCTCTGCAAACTTGGCTGTGCTTTAGAGAAGCTGAGTTCATTCACGAGAGCTGTTCTTACAGTTTTGAGCAGCACAATCTTTCCTTGCATAATAACACTTTTTTCTTCAATCCCTAGCACTTTCTTAAAACTACTAGGCAGACACACTATTTTATGTTATTTCTAAACAAAGTAAAATTCCATGATTCCTATGGTTTAATTAAAGGAAGAGATTTAAGTAAATACTTAGGTTTACTGATTTCTATGGGCCTTAAATATATACTTCAGCCAGCATATAGGTAAATGTACTGCTAAATTATAATTCTGGGTTTTTTTGTTAATAATTGCATTATCTTTCCTGTATTAGTCAGTGTAGGTTACCCATGCTCAGCTGTTCTTTCGGATGCCTTCTTCATCTCATCCCTCTCATATTTTTCCTCTGTTTGTCTTTTTAGTGATTTAGAAACTAATTCTTTGTTTACTTTTAGAAAACAAACCTTTTCATGATACTGATTCCCCACATAAGCAGTCCTTCTATCACTTGCTAAAGATGAAACATCAATATCTGTAGTTACTGAGGAAGATGCTTCAAGTCTAAAGAGAATTGACTTGATTTTATTTTCATGCGATCAACAGAAATACTACTTTCCAGGCATCTTCAATCTCATGATACCTTTTTGCTGCTGTGGTCAAGATAAAACATGAAACATTAGACACAAACATGAAGCATTAAACATAAAACAGATCTCCTCACCTCTCTTTCAAAAACAGTCCTAGAAAGAAAACATTCAGCAATGATCTTATAAAGATACTTCATAGAAATCTGTAACGCAATTACAGACAAACCCCTCCGGTCCTTGCAATTTCATAACCAAGGACTGTAACAACAACCCTTAGGGATGGAGGGGGAATTTTCATTTCCCACTTGGTTTTCATTTCGGCCTTTTGGGTAAAGTAAGACAGTATTCAGAGCCTATGATCACTGTTCTTCATTTTGTTGTGTTTTATTGCAGACCTGTGTCTGCAAAGAAGGCAGAAGAGACTCTTTGAGCCTGCCATCAAAGATCCATATGAATACTTCATTGATATATTCTATCTGGATGATAGAAGCAAAAGAGACAATTAAACAGTATTTGAGGACCACAGAGGCACAGCAGGGTAAAAGACAGGCTTTAGGATTAAGGCTTTAGGAGGACCCAGGGTAGAAACTAAGGTGAGAGGATGCTGTCTGACATTACTTGAGGCAGACCTGGTATCATGATTCTGTACTGAATCCTTTAACTCAGAACTGTGTTGCCAAAAGGGTAAAGGGTTTGCCTTCTGCTGGTCCATGACAAGACACAGCTATGTTCTCTTTGCTAATGCCTGGGCATTATGTCACAACAGGGTTTCTAGGGTGCTTCATAGGGAGAGGCAGAGATGAATGTGCAGACATACCCCTTTCTCCCATTATCACACGGTACTTATTTCCACAAGCTACTGGTCTGATTAACTAATACCAGTTTCCAATTGTTAGTATAAGAGAATTGTTAATTTTGTAAATACTCTATACATAACTCTATACATAACCTAGTAATTCCAAGAGCAAGAACTTCCTGAATACAACATAAACTGGGACTAAGAAGAAAAAGGATATATTGTACCCAGTAGCCCATTACATCCCTCCTCAGCTCTTAGGGATTATTTATATGCCATTTGTATTACAGTCACATGCAAAGGGCCACCATTGCAATATACTGAATCATAAAACAAATAGCAGTATTTTCTTTAGCACTGTTAAGATGGTAAGCATATGGTTGCAAATATTGCACAAATCACACCATGGCAAACATTTTCAAATTAAAGCCTGAGAAACCAATGGGCTGTACCTCAAACAGAACCTATGTTATATATGGCATAGATTTAACCCTGGCTCTGTGAGAGGTGGATTTATGATTGCTTGGGATAGACTACATTTCATTTAAGGATGCTGTATCATGTTTCAATTTAAAACCAAACCAAATCAAAACCCCCCAAACAAGGCAATTTGCTTTCCTTTGAATTTTAGCTCATTCTTGTATCCAAGAGGAAAGAAAAAAAGGATATATAAGAAACTCACAAGGAAAAGGATGGAGAGGCTGGGATATACAACATAAGAGGATCTGTACAAACACTAAACAGTTAACCTCCCTTGTCTTATTTTTCATTTTGTCTGATATGTGTACATGGGCGTACGTATCTATCCATTTCTTTTCCTGTTTCTCTCTTATTATCACTGATTGTCCCCAAAGTATATCTTCTTATATCAGGCTTGTAGGCAGTACCTTGTCTTTCATCTTTATATAACTGTTCTCCCCCTCAGTTTTCAACACAGCGGCCTGTTTCTTCCTCTCAGCTCCCACATGGCAATCACCCCCTCTTTGCTATATGGCTATGCAGTCCCTCAATTCTCAGCATATACCCATATCTAACTTTTCATAAATTCAGGAATATCATCATCATCATCATCATCAT
>VZRE01003462.1:0-31313 GCA_013396775.1 Cephalopterus ornatus | reverse complement strand
TCAAGAATGTCTTTCCAATTGCAATGTGGGTAAGGGACAAGGGAGGGAATGAGGAAATTTGTCACAATGAATATGTATTTAAAAACTTAGCTCTTAATCAATATGATACTCAGATTTCTTTAGCTACAGTAATGACAGTGGATATTGAGGTTGGAAAATAAATAGTTTGGTCCAAACTATAACAAATTGACATTTTTCTAAAGTTAATTGATTTTGAACTCATCTAATATATTAATTGTGCAAATTACAGAAAATTTATCTTATTTTCTGTTTTCAGCTTCTTTTTTTTTCTTTTCTTTCCTCATAGCTTTAGATGGTACACTCAAAATGTCAGTAGACCTCCTGGAGGCAGTAAGTGAAACTCACTTCAATTTCAAACTACCTTAATTCTGAGTGAAATAAAACTTATTTTCACATACGTTAAGGCAAGCAAGTCCTTATGAAAAATTGCAGATTTTTAATAAGGATATTTGCAATGATTCCATCCCATTCTGACAAACTCATAAGTCAATAGCTGTCTTTTATCCATTATGGATTTATCAGTTCTTGTGAGTAAATGTGACTGCCGAATACTGCTGAAGTCCATACTGCAATATCTCTGTTACCATGAGAAACACAACTTGGGCTCAAAGATGAGCTGTTTGGTTTGTTGAGGCTTTTGATCTGTGGCTTTGTTTTCCTTTGTTTAAAGCATGACTTAGACTATGGGAAACAAGAAGAAAATCCTAGTCTAAAAAAATATTTTTCACTCTACCTCCTGCGTCCAAGACAGTCAATGAAAAACACATTTTCCTCTTGTCAACATCCCCACATTTTCCTTCAGTTACCACTTAAGAGATAGAAGAAAAGATAACTTTGTTTAAAACACTATTTGTCACAGAGGAAAGAGGATAAACATTATTCACTTCTAATATTTAAATAACAGTTCCATCCATGGTCAACAGCAACTATAGAAATAACCATATCTGTAACACAAGGACTTTCCTTTTCTTCTAGAGATGACCACATGACTCTCATTTTATGTATGTAGTAAGGCTACCATATTAACTGATGGCATGCCCAAAGTGATTTTTGAAGGAAATACAGCATTCAGTACTCACAGTCTCTGTGGGCTAATTAAAAATAACAAACTTTATGGAAGGCGCCTTGCTGTTTCTTAGTTTGGATTGTAAATTGTGAGAATGCTTTCAATAAAATACACATGCCCACATCAGGGAGAAAATTGCAGAAAAATGCTATTGGGGGTGCAATCAGACTAAAAAGGAGAATATTCAAGGTCCATAATTTTACTTTGACAAAATTCTTTGGAATCAAAATTTTGAGAAAGTAGAGAAAGAACAAACTTATAGCGATATCCAAACACAAATCACTTTTCAAGGCTGCTGAATAGATATTTAGGAACATTCAATAGTACTAATTTGTGTCTATTATTTCTTACTGTCAGTTGTGGAGCTCTGTAATTGAAATGCTGAGTAACAGTTTCCCTCCTCAATTCTAATGATGCCCTTTATAATCCTCTTTTTAATGCAGTGCCTGAACTTTAGAAAGGTTGTTCACTGCCAAATGTCAGTCCATTTCAAGATGTAGCAATGGAAACCCTCTTGTTTTATCCACTTTGCTAGATAAAGTTCTTGTGAACCAATAAGATTGCCAAATGTTTGGCTTCTGTTTCCTGTTTATTAAATAAAAAAAGGGAATAAAGTAAATCCAATAAAAACAGTTCTTCTGACCCACTCTCTCACTGGCACTAAGGCAAATCAAGGTTGTGTTATTAATTTAGGAGGAGAAGAATCCAATTAGACGTCTTCTACTTCACTAGAAAATTCAACCTTAAACCAGTTTCACAGAGAATGTAACCTGTTGACAAAGACACAGTTCATAATTATGAACTGATGGAGACTTGACAATGTTTAACACTGCAGGTTTCATCCAGATCAACAATTTATGTCCACTCCCGGTTTAAAGTAAAAATTCTTTTCTTAGCAGGGAAAGTTCAACAAACCACTGAAATGTATTCTGATATGAAATCACAATGGCAAACCCTGTTTTGCACTGATATTTTCATTACTAGTACAGCATCGATGCACTAAGTACCTTGAAATAGACAAAAGCTATAACATAAAAGTAAATGGAAGAGATTTGGTGCTGTAGGACTACATAACTGTGGAAGGTTTTTCTGTCCACTCTGTGTGGTTCATATTAAGGCTGTTTTCAAACCTTATGTCTGACACTGGGCTTTCCTACCTTGCATACAAGGGACTAGACTATCTCCTACTTATAGCTACTTGAAGCACCACTTATTCATTATACACTATACACATTATTCACTTATAAATTAAGGCTTATTCCTTTCATAGAAATCCTGTGCTCTGTTTTTCTTGCATCAGTTTGGAGAGTGTAAAGAAAACATTTTTTCTCCCCAAAATCCTGTCTTCGGGCTAAAACAAGCACTCAACCAATCTCTCACCTTTCATTTAATTTAAATAGTCTCTCTGTAAGCACTCAAAAAAATCCATGAGTTTTTCCCTCTCTGCTGCTTGATGGGTAGGTAAGAGGAAGACTCTAAAGGGATGACAGGGATCAGCTCCTTTGAAAATGAGAGCTGATTATTTGGAGGAGTACAGAAGAAAACAGAACTGTGAACAAGAACTGTGCAATAATCAGTGGCTAGAAAAAGAGCAAAAAGCTCATGAAAAATAAAAACACGCTGCTCAATTCCTCCTATAGTTCAAACATAATGTCTGAATAATTCAATCAGTGCTTAGTTGTGCCCTTGATACAGGGGTAAATGAGAAAACCTTGGCAGTGGGAACTCCTGGTTGAACAAGGCCTTTAGCAATGTCCTACCTCTGACTTCCTGTCGCACTCCAAAAGCAGAGCATTCATGGAACTTTAATATCCTTAGCAAGGATATTTGCTTAAATATCCTTAGCAAGGATGATATTCTTAGCAAGGATATTTGTTTAAAATTCCCTCAAATGATGACATATTTGTTATGTGCACAGAAAATATCTACTGAAACTGAAGAAACTTCAACATGAGCACTTGTTGTCCTCAAGCACCACATGAATAGACAGCTCTGAGCATCTCCTCATTCTTCAGACTGTTCTGGGTGACCTGGGTGACCTGTGGTTGTAGCCACAATGACTTTTGCCTGTCACCCTGATTACAGTCTTTCTTTCCCAGGTTTTACATGGGCTGCCAGCCCTATGGCTAGCTGTGAGGTGTCTCCTTTTGCAGCTTTGGTCCAAATAAGCTTCTCTGCAGAAGCATTTTATGGGTGAGCCTCATTGGACAGGGATATCAAAGAATAGGAATTTTTTTCTGGCCACTGATCTGTAATGGAGTCTTGCAGTTATCTTGATTAACATATATGTTGTTTGCAGATATCCCAGGAGTTTTTGTGTAAAATCAGATCTCAGCTGCCACTTGTTCCAGACCGCACATTGCTATATAAACTTTACCCATGCCCAAGCACTGAACCCTACACCTGCATTGCCTCTTTAAAAAACAAGTCACTCACCATTTGACAGCTTGGTTTCCAGGCACTGCTTTGACTGTCTTTTTTTGATTCCAGCCTTGTGCAAGTCACTGATCATAGATGTCCTTGCTTGTGACAGAATGATATGGTGTGAAAAAGATGAAACAGCAAGCTTGAAGGAAATATTGGCTAATGATACAAAGGTAAATTCATAAGCTTTGAACACTGTCTCTTTAATGTGCATGATAATCTCATAAGTTCTTACAGAAATATTGAAAATCTGGGTGCAAATTCCCATAGTGCCTTGTGCCACATAATTAAAAAAGAGATGAAGAATGTTTCAGTGTTTAGCAGAAGGTGTTGACTTTGCTTCCTGTATACTTTACACTCACTTTCCTTAGGTTTACGTGCAGAGACTTACACCAGTGTAAATTAAGATGTCAAGCAGCAGCGAGTGAGTTCGTGGATTCATCTGAAGACATGGTTTAACCACAGCAACTATGTTCACACTCCCTGCCTGGTTGGGGTGGGGACAGAATTGGAAGGGTAGAAGTGAGATAACTCATTGGTTGAGGTATATACAGTTTGATAGGGAAAGAAAAAGCCTTACACACAAGCAAACCAAACCAAGAAATTTGTCCACCCCTTCCCATGGGCAGGCAGGTGTACAGCCATTTCCATGAGACCATGGCCCCATCACACATAACGGTGATTTGGGAAGACAATCACCATCATTCTGAATATTTCCCCTTTCCTTCTTCTTCCCCCAGGTTTAAACACCACTAAGCATGACACTGTATAATCTGGGATATCCCTGTGGTCAGCTGGGATCACCTGTCCTGGCTGTGTGCCCTCCCAGCTCCTTGTGCACCCCCAGCCTGCTTGTTAGTGGGGTGGGGTGAGGAGCAGAAAAGGCCTTGATACTCTGTGAGAACTGGCCAGCAGTAACTAAAACATCCATGAATTATCCATGCAGTTTTCAGCACAAATCAAAAATATGACCTGATACAGCTACTAGAAAACAAACTCTACTCCAGCCACAACCAACACAAACTATAATGTTTTGAAAATGTTATAGCTTGCAGATATTATTGACTTAATAGATGGCAACTGAGAAAATTCAGGAAATGTTTTTCAAATCAAAGTGGCTCAGTTATCATTTTTAATGATTAAGAAGTGTTTCTGTAATATTAAGCCCTTACATTTTAGATGATTATCAAACTTTGTGTACTGTACAGCTTCACTACCGCATGGCTTGTTTGGAAAAGCTTACCAGAGAGAGATGAAGGAACTAACTAAATAAAAGTGCTATTTACTTGTGCATTTTTTCAAGACTGAAAATTTTTATTCTTTGTCTGAAACTTCAATATCATATTAAGTTCCATCCTGCTTCAGTTAGCAGAGATACTTGTGTCTGTTTACCTGAGAAACTCACAAAAATGAATACTTTTATGCTATTGCTTGTACTTTCTGAAAGAGTTTTGATCTGTAATGAAAGTAAGTGTGAAATCTTTGAAGATATGACCTTTGCAAGACTGAGAAATGCAACTTTTTTTTTTTTTTTAAGCACCAGAATTCACTACTAAAAACTAGATCTGATTTAGGCTACCTACACACACGAGAAAAAAAAGCTACCTGTAATGGAGTGCATAATGCCTTGTATGGTCAGCAGGGCACTGTCTGAAATGACATTAGGAAATGCTACAAATATGCCCCAAAGCCTTCCACTCTCTGGAAATTGGATGCTTTTCTCTGGGCTAAGTAGAAATGTCCTGAGGGAAAAAAAAAAACTATGTCTCTTAAAAAAAGAAAAAAAAAAGTAATGATCAAGAATAACATCCTGCTTTCAAAGGAGCAATGTGTGAAGGCATTCAGATTGATCTTGTAAGCGTCTGTGTATCAGGCCTGACTATTTGCTCCTCTTTAAGCTGCAGAGTCCTGAGTGGATAATCAGAATATGATGCAGCCATGCCTATTAGACATTTTGATGTTTGGTAGTTTGTGGTTTTTGGTTGGTTGGTTGTGGTTTTTAAAGTTTTTTTTATTGTTGTTGATTTATTTATTTATTTTTTAAATAATTATGCCTTAAGTATACTCCAGTAGTGTCCAAACAACTTTGACTTCGTATGTGCTGATATGGGGTCTTGGTTCTCTCCACATCACTCTGACCTTTGAAACACATGTAACCTTAAGAATTAGTGAATGTTGAAGAGGGACTATTTTATTGGGAAACTGAATTTCTTTGAGATAATACAGTAAAACACCAGCCTCTTACCAGAACTCCACAAAGAAACTGGCGTCTCACTCCTGCCCAAAACAGTGCACATATCTCAAAATAGGTCTCAGTGTGATGGGAATAGCTCTTCCACATGGCCACTACCTAATGAAAATATGGACATATTTTGTTGTACTGCTTTGTGGTATGTAAGAAATGAAATGGTTTTTACAAAAAACAACAACTTGCTGCCTGACATTTAAATTCATATCCTGGGTATCTTGAATTAAAAAGCAGTCTTAGAACATCAGATGTGTCAAGGTGTAAAAAGGTAAATAGCCTTAAGGGAAATTGATTTCTATTTACACTTCAGTCAATTACTTGGTATTACTAATTTAATTTAACTACATGGAATATTTTTCTTTGAGAAGGAGAAGGTGTGGATCCAAACATGTGTTTAGGTAGCTTATTCCAAATTCCAGCCTGAAAAACAGCAAACTCTACTCAGCTAGACCTGGGGCTTCTTACTGTCTACTGAATTCCTGGCTGCAAGCTTGCAGTCAGGATCTCAACCACATGAATCTTTCATTCCTTTCTGCTTTTGCCCAATCCCAACTGAAGCACCAAGGTATGTTTTTCCTAAAAGTTGCTAGCAACCTTTTAGTTATTATACTTCACTGAGAAATATAGGTTTAATTCCTTCCTGCTGAAGGAGTAACTTAAAGCTACATTTTGAATTGCCTGTTTTCTTCATAGCTTTGCATGGAAGATGGGGAGTGCCAATAAAATCTGTGTCATTTTTACTTAGTCTTTTGAATAATAATGTTTTCTGACTTCTAGGTGTATGACTGGACTTTGGATCCAGCATGGTTATAGGTGGGTTTCATGGTTACATGGTAGGGTTTCAAGGGTCTTTTAGTTTAGGTCTTTGTGGTACTGTTTGGAAACATTAAAATCCTGTATTTGGATTCCATTGTTTGGTGAAAGTGATGAAAAATTTGATGTAGCTGAGCTAAATCCTTTCTTCATTTTAGTGGCAATCATTCCATAATTTCAATAATGTTTGACAAATACCACTGCTCTACCTAATTCAACCTATCTAGCAAAATTTTTAAAATAATTCCTTGAGAAAAATAAGCCAAAGGAGAAAATAAGTATGAAGAAATCCAATTGTAGGTTCAATATTTCTTTTTGGGGTGAAAGAAAGAAGCAGCAGAATACTGCTCAGCTCATTTTTAATCTCAATGTGTAATTTAAAAATAGCTCAACTGAATGTTACAAAAGAACCTAACCAAGAGAACTGATGTTTTTCTGACACCAATTCAGAAATTCACTAATTCAGTGTCTTGTGCAACATGAACCACATGGGTATAATTGTAAGCATTACTCTGAGAATTTGGCCCATATTTGCATTGCACTCTCATTTTTAATGAGAAGAAAACATTGAAGCTGGGGAAAACCTGGCTTTAAATTGAGAAAAAAATGTCCATGTTATCTTTCTAAGAGGGATATTTTAATGGAATTTACACCTTTTATTCTTTTTAATAGCCTGCTCTGTGTCTGATAAAATTAAACAGGATTTATATACTATTATAGCAAGGGTTGCCTCGTTTGGGGTAATGTTAAACTCTCTCACAAATCATTATTAATTTAAAATTATTCTGACTGGTTTCAGATGGTCAGAAAAGGCTGCAAATGGAATAAATCTAGATGTCGTCTTTATGTTCTTAGTCCAGCATTGCCCTCATTATGGAGGCATCATGCATAGGTTGTGTTGGCAAATTTTGCTTTAAAATAGAAGCCTATGCTTCATGCGAAGAATGCTAAATAGCTGCCTTCTCATTACATGAAAGTTGCATGGCGCTTGCAATGCAGGATCAGGGAGCAATCAGAAAATAACATCCAAGCAGAAAAACTGTATCTGTAATACATACAAAGGCATCTGGACTGCAGATAGTATTATTTAACATCCTCACTTCTTTTTGACTAACTATCAAAATATGATGAAATTTGTAGAGTCACAATACATATTTGAGAATTTAAGGTGTTTCTGTGTTACATGTGGGGACCTTTATGTTCCTATAAATGAAGTGTTATGATTAGCAGAGAGATTAAAAAATCTTGTATTTTCCTTGCTGGTTCAGAATTGTTGTAAGTGTTAAAAAAGCCTGTTAGTTATAAATTATATCTCTTCATTCCTTGCAAATATTACCCGAATCACCAGTAGTTTTGCAAGTCTTTATAGGCTCATAACATCTCTGGGAGGTATTGTAAAAAATATACTGTAAAGAATGATGCTATTTATAGAGCAAGTCCAAGAAAGGGTTGTAGTGAAAAACTTTCATGTGTAGATTTTGTTCTTGTCTTCCCTCTCAGGTTGGAGAATATATAGATTGAGTTATTGTGTTTAAAATAAACCATTACTTCTTCATTTAAAAAAAATGGCAAAATAGATTTGCTAAATTGATAACTAGGTCTCCATCTGAGGAAAAGGTATAAGAAGCAGAAGATAATAGATTTGTTTGCTTGTTTTGTTTGTTACTGTTCTTCAGTCTGGTGGCAAAGTTTTGGTTTAAAATGAAGTGCACTGTGGAGTCCTGCTTAGAGTAAATGTCCCGTTACTCTGTCTGTTAACTGGACTTGGCACAGAGCACATGCTCTTCTAGTGCTCTGCACTGTGTAAACCAACACACTTCTGTGTGCGTCCAGGGAAAGACTCCTTAAAAGACAGGGAGCTCCACTGTCAAGCACTGAACTGTCACTAGACTTGGGAAGTAGTTAAGCTGGCATTTTCATGCTGCTTACTTGGAAAGTTTAGATACTGCTGTTTTAGGTTCATAAAACCTTTTAGTAAAGAAATGCTTCCTAATGTAAAGACTACAACTCCTCTATTATAGCTCTGAGCCATTCCTACATCACAGGGAGAAGACATCCGCATTTCCCTCTCCTCCTCAAGAAACTCCTCCTCAAGAAACTGCAGAGAGCAATGAGGACGCCTCTCAGTCTCCTTTTCTTCAAACTAGACAAACCCAGAGTCTCAGCTGCTCCTCATAGCATATGCGTTCTAACCATTTTACACAGTAATAATGATTAGGCAAAGAGCAAATTAACTGATGGTTTTTGTATTCATGTCGTCAGAACATAACAATGTAGAGTCACTAATGTATGGGAAAATCAAAGAAATAATCACATAATATCAGATAATTCCTATTTCTAACTTACTGTCCACAAAGAAAATTTTTTTCAATTTGTAGAGTTAGGTAGCTAGCTATAATGTATAAAATTATTTGGGATAGTGTTTTTGGAATAGGGAAATATTGCTATAATTCCAAATATAAAGTTGATATTATAAACAGTTCCTGTCACCTTAAGGTATGTCATAGTTAGACAAATGGAAGAAAATGAGCTTCTGAGTTTCTTTATCTTGAAACTATTTACTCTTTTGTTAAGAGTTACATTGTGGTGGTGCTTATGCCCCCTCCTTGGGCAGCACTGTGATCTCAGAAATGCTCATTTAGGCCTCAGTCTTGACGAACAGCAGCTGAGGTAAGCTCCTCTTAAGCTTATAAAAAAAAATGTCTTCTCACAGGAACTTCTGTTGGATAACAAGCTCATGTGGGTTAAAAGAAATCTCAACCAAAGAAATCACAATAAATGTTAGGTTAAATGCTAGGGCAGATTATTTTCAGTGTAATGATTTTATTTGCAAAGTTTCCACCTTGTTTTTTACAAAGATTGATGTAAACATTGCCATGTTTATGATAGACATTGATGCAATAGTAATTTTCCTTTTTCTTCTTTTCTTTCTTCCCAAAACTAGATTATTGAGGGAAAGAAAATCTTAATACATATTCCAGTCAAGAAACATTGGCAGCAATATTGTAACTAAAATAGTTATTTATTTATGGATGTTTTAAAAAATGACCAGCAGTAACCAACAATAGAAGACAGTTCACCCTCCAGCTGCCTAATTGGCTGATGTCAATTTTATTTGACATAACTTAGGACTGAGGCAAGTCGCATTGAATACTGAATGGATAATGGTCTCTCACAGCAAGTGAAATGTTGAGGCACTGTAAGTGAAGTTATATAAAAAAATTGCTTAGATCAGGATGAGACATTTATTTTCAAAGCAGAAGACCATTTTCCAGTCACAAAGTTTAATTCCACTGTCACTGTTGCTATTTTATGAAGGATTAATATTATAAAATCAATAAATAGATGAAAGTTGCTTTATGGATCAAAGGAAGTGCTATCTGTACCAAAATCCTGTGATTTGATTGTCTCAAGCTGCAGGAGTCTTCCCCATTCTATCCATTCTGAGGCTAGTTTAGTTAGGAGTAGGAGATATGAGAAAACAAAAATACTGAGGTGACCTTCTAGGTAGTATGAATCAAATTTTTCAGTTTCTTAGATTAAGTCTGAAATTCTTCATAGCAGGAGAAAAGTATACAATTTTATATTTGTAAGAGCCAAATTCAAGTACAAAGTGTGTAACTGAATAATTAAAAGTTGCATGATAGAAGGAGCCCAAACTGGTGGAACATACATGTCAAGAGGATCAGAAGACATCAGTACAAATGCACTTTCAAATTTTAACTCAGGAAGTGAATTAGTCTTACCTCTAATGTTTATTTGTCAGATAAAGCTAATTTTAACTGTCAATTTAACTGTCAACAGCTAATTTGTGGACAATGGAATTTTGAATGCCTGTGAGAAAGACATGAAGTCATTTTGAGGTCCTTCAGTCATTAGGGTGAGTGAATAAAACACATTTTTTTCCCACTTGCTTTTGTACTGCTTGTCCTATTACTGTTTTCCTGTCTTCTCATCCCAGCCATGAGGAGACCTTATTCAGTGGCAGCTTCAAGAAGAAAACATGAGATTTGAAGCATGAGTGTGGTCCTACAAGGAGGAGTTTTTGTTCAAGGAGCTGGGTTTCTTAGTTCTTCCTGAGCTACCTACATCAGAAGGCATCACCTGTCTTCTAAACACTGTCTGAAAATCCATTCCTGTGTGAGGATGTAGAACCAGTTTTCTGCCACTCAGGGTTGGTATAGATGGCTGGAGGTCACTCCAGACAAATCATGGTATGATGTTGGATCATGAGAGCACACTCAGACTAACCTGAATCTAACCAGGTTGAGCATTTCTTCCATAATGACATGATTTTCAGAACCGCATGTACAACAATATCAATGAGATTGCTAGCCCATGCCAGGGTCCCTTCACTCTTTTTAGAGTAATCAAAACTCATATCACATATTAATTTGACTGACCTTAAAGGATTTATCCTTGAACAGTTTTCAAAAACTTGCAAAATATCTTTTTGTATTTTATACCACTGTCTCTTAGACATTGTGAAAAATACTATCTCCTGTTTACTGCTTTCCATTGGTCAGTCTGGAGAGGAGAAATTCAAGTTAATCCAGAAACTCTGATGTGGTTTCAAAGGGTTCTGCAAGAGTGACAGCATTGGCACTGAATGATGTCAATGACTTGACAGTCACTAAGGAAGTTCAGTGTCTATTTTCATCTGTGCTACTGCTGAGCTTTGCCATTTTGCCTTTCTGACTTCAGTGTCAAAATAAAGATTATAATTAGTATATTGGGATCTTCAGGTAAAAGGCTTTATACAATTGCAGGTATCACTCCAGTTAAAGATAAAATAAATTGTCCTTGTTAATAGAATGTGGTTGTATATTTTTAAAATTGTCTACTTGCTCCTGCTTTGTGACCTGAAAATCTAGGTCAATATTTTTTTTAGTTCATTAATCCATTTATGGCAATACCAGTTTTAGTTGTGATTGTATTACAGTATTTCACAGTCAGATGCTTATGCGTAAAGACACCATTTTACTTTGACAAGGATAAGCAAAGAAATAAAAAACCTATAGGAAAATGTAGCTCTCAGCTAAGAGAAGAAAATCTGCTTTTGCTGACTTCTTGACATTTTGAGCCTGAGAGATGTTTCATTTCTGTGTGTTGATGAGGAAGCAGTTAGCAGAAAAGCAAACTGCTCTGTGTGAGTGAGGGGAAACACAAAGAATACGAAAACCACACAAAAAATAGGGAAAAGGTTAAAGTGGTATTTTGAGTCAGTCTTCTCTAGGAAATACTACAGCGATAACTTCTTTAAAATGTCATCAACTGGATCTTTTTTTTACAAAGACACAAACTTTGGGGCCTTTTTTCAGTGAAAAGGCTTGGTTTCATCAAGAAAGGGGTGGAATAATGAAATTTTGTGAGTTTTGGTCATTAGACAGAACAAGAATCTCACACTCTTTATTTTTTGATCTTTCTTCATTTTTTTTTTGGAACGTTTTTTGTTTGTGTGTCTGAAACCATTTAAAATGAGCTTGTGATTTGCTTTCTTAACTCCTACTGTGTGTTGGAGACAGATCTCTTGAAGAACTTCTTTATGATCTACTGAAGGTTTTGGCTTTCCTTCCATTTCTAAACTTTAGTTTGGTATAACTTTTCTCTCTGAAAAAATTTTGGCTAGCGTTCTTCCAGTCCTGGCCAAAAAGCATCCATTGACTTGCAGTCAAACTCATCTTTTATTTCACGTGCTGACAGCAATAAAACCAAGAAAGAAATATCATGGGAGACTGTGCACTCTTTACTTTCCTTTTAACACTCTGAACTGAAAAGTAAATTGTAAGCTATTTGTAGGAACAGCAAAATTCAAAAAATACAAATGTTCGATAAGCAGAAAAGAAAATCGCAACAGGCACGGATACATTCAAACATTTATGGATCATCTCTTAAATGCTTTCTTTAGTGGATTGTATGAGTTTCAATCACCTCTAGAGTCATCCATTAAAATAACATGAAATAGATTGTAGAATTGCTGTAGGACCTTTTTCCCTGGGTAGAAGCCACGAAACTCTATTAGATTTGACTCTTTTTTTTGAATACTTTTTTTGCAAAAATTGGAACCTTGAAGTGAACACTGAGCTGAAATCCAGTTGCTTTGACATTTGCTATAAGAAATGAACTAAATCATATCATTTGGATTTCCAATCAGCCATAGTATCACTGCAAAAGCTTTTCAGCTAAATATTATGACTGAATGAAATTTCTGTTCCTGCTTGCTCTCCCTGAAATTGTTATTCTTTTGGTACTTCGTTTTGAGTAGATATTAGAACTGTTACTGTGAATAGTATCAAGTTAGAATTCAGTTTAAATTTAGCATGGAACTTTTTGAATGCCATTTACATTTGCTGAAGC
This sequence comes from Cephalopterus ornatus, assembly GCA_013396775.1. Taxonomy (NCBI): domain Eukaryota; kingdom Metazoa; phylum Chordata; class Aves; order Passeriformes; family Cotingidae; genus Cephalopterus; species Cephalopterus ornatus. The sequence continues at coordinate 18,384 of VZRE01003462.1, read as the reverse complement.
CTTAAGGTAAACATGGATACCTGGCAATAATTCACATAGGAATGTTCCCTGTTAGCCTGTGTTACAAAGAGCAATCTTCATAGACGCAGTTTCATTCCATTCTTCAAATTGGTTTTGAATTTGCTTGTGACTGACTTTAGTTACTAGAGTGGAAAGCACATTTTGAAAAATCTCCTATCTCACTTCCCAGAAATGTCCTTTTTCTTTTTTTTTGATTTTTTTTGGTTTTTTTTTTTGTTGTTGTTGTTGTTGTTTTTGTTGGGTTTTTTTTTTTTTTTTTTTCCAAGCAGGGAAACTCAGCATATTCTGGGCAGTTATTTGTATCTATCAGCCAAACTATGCTTGATTAATGCATGTTTGCAACACTTCTCTCCCCACTGGCAAACTGCTTTCCACTAGTGGTTAAAAAATTATTGCTGTCAAGCACATACTCTGACATCTCTAATCTTAAATTAATCCAAAAGAAAAGAAAAATAATCCATAAGTTCCTTCCCATTAAGAAGATCTGGCATTTACTCCAAAACAAAATAACCTTTACAGTGGGAACTGGGAACTGAGATGCGCTTTTGTCTGTATAGTGCCTTCTACAACAGCCAAGTTATTCAGTCATAGTCATTAGGACATGGATTATTGTCTGATAAATTGGTTTAGAGTTTGATTATTGTAGCAGTAGGAGAGTTAAACTGCCTTAGAAGTCTTTGTATCTCTTTCTCATACATCCCATTTAAAACCACTAACTACAGCTGAGTGCGTGGGTCACTACTACCCCTAAAGGATTGTGACTTTCGTTCCAAAAAGGAATCCTATAATAAAGTAAGAGCTATCACTACAAATGTAAGAGGTAGTAATATAGGAATAATGATATATATCAGAGCTGACAATTAATTTACAAGGGTGGGAAATAGCTAAAATGAGGAAAGGAATGAACATCAGAAGAAAATGGAAATATAGTTACATTTTGAAGCCAGTTTTGAGAAAAAAGCAGTGATATACAATCAGTACTTGACACAGAACGACCAAGTAGATGAATTCTTCTCATCTTTAGGTTTTACGACTGTATAGATATATTCAGCAGAGCTCCTATCTGCTAGAAGCGGGACCACTCTTTTAGTGGGACTTGGGAGCCCAAAGCAAGAATTTGTTGATTAAGTTTTAAAAAGTTACAAAAGGAAGAATATCCACAAGACTTCTGAAGGCTGAATCCAGCAAAACTGAAATTTTGATAGAAAAAAGTAGAAATAGGTATTATAAACTCTTTCACCTGTAATGAGTTTTACTTCTTCTTCATAGCTACCAGTGCTTCACCAAGCTAGGGAATTTATATTATGGAAGCAATAAGTATTCTGGAAGTTATATACTTTTATGACTGTTCTATTCTATCTTTGATAGAAAAATACCTAATGCTATTTTTGGGAAATGTTGTTTATGCTTCAAATGTGCAGTGGTGATCTTGGCACTTAATGCTTTAGTATTTGTTAGTCTACCCTGAGATTCAGCTTTAAGCCACTTCTACCTGCAAAGATTCTGATTTTCACAAAAAATTTAGAAATTTTGCATCTTTTAGAACTTGTATAGAGCTGGACACATCTGTTTTCTACTGTCACTGTAGTCCATGTTCCCATCCCTATTTTTGCTAAGCAAATGTTGCATACCATGTGAGAGACAGCTGAGTGATGAAAAGCCTAATATAGGAAATTTTCACATGTAGAAGAAGAATTATACCTAACAACCTTCTTGACCTGAGTAGGAAAAGTGAGGCAAGACAGTCTGTTTTTGTATTCCCTTTTTGCCTCTTAGAAAACTAAATACATTTTGCCCTTCCTGAAATGTTAAGAAACTCTGCTTGTCTCTAAAAAAGGGTGAGGATTATAAATCAAATGTCTTATAGATACCAATGGGTGAAATGCCTTAGTTATATGATAGTTGTTTATATTAATTAATAAATTTGCTGTATTATGTTCTAAAAATGCTATAACAAATTTGATTTTCTATAGAAGCTTTGGAAGAATTGTTTAGATATTACAGCTATGTCTTACCAGTGTATTAGAGCAAGAAGTTCAAACATCTACCTGAACTTCCTCTAGCAAGTCTGTAAAATGTCATATAAAGTACCTTTTAAACAAAGAAAGGAACAAGATATTACATATATGCAAGAACATATTCTCTTCATAGATCCAGTCTAGGAAGAAATCAGCTGAAGAAATTTATTATTTAGTTAGTTGTCCATAGTGTGTGAGTTATGTGAACTCATAGCACAAACAAATCTTTTAAGCATGTGAAGGCTTGTATCAATGGTTCCACAATTTTTTATGGGAATCAAGCTGATATGACAAAAATGATGCATAAATTACCCTGAATCTCTGCCTATCCCTGGTCCCAGGCCTCCTATTCCTTGCAGAAGAGCTCTTCCTGGCTCCTTAGAAGAGCTTAACAGATTCTGCTCTCTAAACTTTGGTGATCAGAGTGTCCTGGGGAGGTACTGTGTCCTCTATTATTGTGCTTCCTGGCAGCAGGTAGACAATATAGTCAAGTAATCTCTTGCTTATGTCCTTCTGCAATGAGCCTTTTGCCTCTGAACAGTATTCTTATGCTTATGTACTAAAGGGCAATACATTTGAAATTCCAGAGTGTGAGAAAGATGTCATTATTTTTATACAGAGCCATTTATCACAAAGGAAGAGAAAACATTTGGCCAGTTCTCTCCTTCCATATATATTGCTGTGATACGTTTCTTGATGAGATCCAAATGCTAATAGGGCAAATGCTTGCTGAAACCTAACCCATCATTTTTTCTCAGAAAATAAGGTACCAAATGATCATCGGATTAATATAGCTCAGTAGAACAGATTAACTTTTTTTCTCTTTTGCAACAAAAATCCCGCTCTGTTTATAACTTCTATTGAATTTTTTGCTTTTTTAATTGTTTCAAGGTAGAATTAAGTTATGAAAATGTCTTAATGAAAGTGTTAAATTTTATTTTTTCCCCTACTTCTTAAATAATCAATGAGAAAATCCATGGGGATTGATCTATCACTTCAGAAGAAGAAAGTAAAAGAGGACAAAGTGACTGAGGGAGACACTTTCTCTTGCAGTATGACTTTTACTGGGAAAGAATGTAAAATATTGGATATGATTTTTATTTTCTGCTGTATAATAAGAAAAGGGTCAGCTGTTTTGGAAAAGAAAGAGAAAAAAAATCTATTTTAAAAGTAGAGTATTTTTAGAATATATTTAAAAATGCTTCTAATATTCTTGTTTTCTCTTTTTTTTTTAGTTTAACAAACAGTAAGGATAAGAAATATCTAAGAGAAGATTCTCTTGTAAGATTTTTATAGGCTGTCAATATTGATATTTTTCTAATTTTGTGTTTTATTTTGTATTGAAACTGTACCTTCTTTTGCAACCATATTCTTTCCAACTCAATCATGTTTTTTATGCCAATAGACTTTTCACTAAATAGAATTTAATTAATTCTTTTAGAATTTTCTTAATTCTTTGACAAGACCAGCATCCTTTTACAGTATGTCCCTTGATCAGCAGATGTTTGAGAATGTAAATCCAACCAATGGAAAACTTTTGTCAGGTACACAGTCTAACAATAATATTTAGTCAATATTACTTCAGTGCATTTTACATAGTGTTTTTTCCAACACCAAATTTCTTTCCTCTTGTCTTGCCCAGTTCTTCAATTGAAACCAGTGGGGATAGAGGCTGACTAAGTAATCATGGGCTACAGATGAAATAAGTTTTTGTATAATGGTGTTTTGATATAATTTAATCACAGAGATGTGTTTCTACTCCATTCTACGCCTATCTGATGCTTAACAACCTGTAAACCTTCTCTACATATATATTAAGTTAATACAGTTTCTCTTCTAGGCTTTTCTGCTAGGGAGTTTAGGAAAAAGTAAAGTGATCATCTTACTTTGATTGAATGCTCATCTACCTTTTTTCCCCCTAATAAAAATGAAGTTTAAATTTAGTCTAGACAGAATAAATCTAAATCAGTTATAAAATCCACTTTTGCCAGATTAAAATGTGATGAGCACTGTGTGCTATCAATCTAGTTACAATTTGGAAGGAGATTTTCTTTCTTTTAATTTTGGCTACCAAATTAAAATTCAGATCTGTCCTCAATGAAAGAGCTTCTAGTCTTCACCTATGTAGTAGAATGACAGTGGCTACAGTCACATGAGGCAGTTAATATGTATCTGGTTTTAAGTAAAACCATAGAAATCAAAATTTTTATAGTCTTTAGAAGAGATGAAATTCAATAATTCCAGGATAGTTTTTTTTTTGGAATGTGTTCACTTAAGTCTGATTCTAAACAGTAAACCTGAGAGATGTCTATTCTATTAATCTCAGAGAAAATGTATAAGGAAATTGCCACCTTTTAATGCAGCCTAGTAAGAGAATCCATATGCTGACTACAGTAATTTTCCCTATTCCCTTCCTTTTGGCAAGACTCATCTTGTCTCCTTCAATTATTTTGTTTTGTTTTGTTTTTTTAATTTTCTTTCTTGTTTGTTCTTGTTCTGTTAGACCAGCATCTGTCTTGCACACCAGCTCCACCCCTACATATTCTTTGCAGGGTACAGAAATGGCCTGAACATTTTAAACTACCTCATGACCCCTGGTTCAAAACAAATCCAAACATATTCTGAAAATACCCAGGACTCAGTTGTTTGGATTTTTGATTCAGATGTATACATAGCATGAACTATTTCGGTAGACAGACCTAGAGTACCACTTTTCAACAATCATCACTATGTTTTTTTTCTGTAGATAAATTTTTGTTTTAAATGTAAAGACAAACCAGGATTCCAGTAAAAAGGAAGATGCCTGCCAGCAGTAGAAACTTTGCCTAATGTCTACCTCTTATTTATTGTGATGGCCACAAAATCTAATTTGGTTGAAAGAACATGCAGTATTAAAAGACCTATTTTGGTTACATGTTATATAAACCTATCACTGTTAAGAGTTCGATATATGTGATTTATAATTTCTGTAGCAATTCACTGTCCTTGTTTGGCTTTGAAGCAATGTTATAGCTTCCTTATGAAAATTGTTACTGGGTACATTTATTTCATCAGTTATTACTTCAGCAATTTTCTTGTCGACAGGGTTTTCTCAGCCCCGAAGTGAGGGTGCTTAACAATATCTAGTGGGTCAAATGAATCGTCCTAAATGAATCATTGCTGCTGAATTAGCTTTAGCATGGAGCAAGAGGTAAGCCAGAAGTTTTAAGATTGCTACTAAAATGCAATTTCCAATGGTTCTGCCCTTTTAAAAACACAGACATAGGCAACTGGAGCCATTAGCATAAAAAATTTCTGAAGACAACAGTTATCATATCCCTGCTACCTGCTACATGAAAAATCATACCCTTATGTTTCATTTAACATCCAGAGATTTTGAAGTGAAATGGCTGATAAATAGCTGGTCTCTCCTGGCCCTGTTTGTAATACTTGCAATTATCTCCATTGCTCTTCTGTGTACTCTTTCCAGGTGTGGGTGAGTCAAGGACTTATACTGACGAAGTGACAATCTCTGTCACGATACAACTTTTTTTTTTTAATCATTACGAGCACTTTGTTGATGTTTTCATACACACAAGTTCTTATTCTTGAGCAGTAATGGTCAGCTCCAATCCCCTGTTTTATATGTGGAGTGGGAACTAGGCAGAGGAGTGTTCTCTTTTGCACTTTTTTATGTTGATCTAAACTGAAATTATATTTCCTTTTTACCAAAATGTAAACAAGGTCAAACCTTTACTCTGAAACACACAATTCTGTATTTTGGATATTGGAAAGAAAATTAAACAAGACAAAAACAAACAAAACAAAAAAAGAGAGAAGTACAGGTCCTTCAGCTTTTCTAGCAGGCAGTCCATAGACATAACTGTAGAAGCACTTGCACAGATGCGAAGTGTCTAAATTAGAGATGTAACTGAGATTTATGGCAGAAAATCAGTGTCTAAAGGTTCTGTATCTTAATGACAGAGTGTGCAGGGAAAAAAATCCTGAGATTAGTTTAATAGAGAAATGTTTATAATAGCATTCAGTGAGGTCTGCTAATAAATACTGTTTCTATATACACTGTGTCTCATCGTTAGCTATATTCTGATAACAGATTTGAAGCAAATTTCTTACTGTAAGATTTTTTATAAAGGAAGTTGTTGTTCCAGGTCCCATGTGAAAGAGACAGGCCCAGTTGTGAAAAGAATGATAATAGATTCATTCTGACTGATCTGAAAGATATTCAAAGCACAAGGAGTAACTATAAAGAAGGCAAAGGGCAAGAATGTAATACCAAACACATCTGTACATTATACTGTAGTTCAAAAGTCAGTGTTTGCTGTTAGTAGTTTTTTGATCAGAAACAAACATGCATGAAGGAGTGAAAGAGTTTCACAGTGTGGTTCTGATTGACACTTGAATATTTCAGGCCCTACTCCTGCTCCCAGTGTTAAGTCAATTTTCAGTTGGCGACTGGCATGTGCCCAATTAAGAGTTTTAGGAAGAGAGCTGTGCTCGCTGTGAAATAAGCAAATAATAGAAAATACAAAAGGGCAAGTATATGCAGAAAAGTACTTTATTCCTGAGAAATCCCACACTGTACCACCATGTAGCATCACTCTTGGTGACAGATGCCATAAGTCAGAATGTTGATTAGTAACAAAATAGAAAAAGAATGGGCGGACTTGTCAATGGAATGCAAGAGAGTAAAGATACAGTAGTGTGTGAGGGTAAATCCATACAGTCAGAACAGTCTTGGTGATACTTTCCCTATCAAACAAGAGAAATGGGTTATGACAAAATATAATAATTTTGTTTTGGAGGAAATATCTATTGCCTGAGAATTATAAGTGAAATGTTTAGTCACCGCTGACTAAGGTATTAGTTATGAAGCTGTGACACATTGTATTCGGCAGTGCAGCACCATGCTGTGCAAAGAAATTTAAACACATGGACATTGAACACAGTACAAAGAGGCTTACAGGAAATTGATTGATCTCTAATGGCTTTCCACTGTTGGTTATTGGCATTCTTTGCTGATGTGAACAACGATAGAGACCCACCAGTGAATAACACGCATTTTGGCTAGAGAGCACTTAACGATCCTCTCTATAGGTGGTGTGGTGTTACTTGCTGGATTATTTAAAAACCGCAAATTAGTTGATTCACTGAATCCTGCCACTAGAAAGGAATAGCCTATTGATTCCCTTTGGGATGTAGCAATATTGGAAGGACAGCAATTTCATCCTGTGACACATCATTTGCAGGCTCTTGAAATGGCATACTAGGCCCTGCCATTATAAATCCTGTTATGCATAAGAAGGGGGTAGTACTTATTAGTACAATGGCACAAATATGAGGACTCATATGAGAGGCCAGACAAAGTCAGATGGAGGGGCAGCAATAAGCTGTGTGATTTGTCTCACTGTGAAAAGCAGCAACAATAACTTTTCCTGACATGTATTGCTTCTTACTGTGTCTCTCTCTTCCTGGTTTTATGCTTGAATAATTTAGTGGTTTCACTGGATGTCTATCTACTCAGGTTGTCTTAGGCACATATCTATATCTATATCTCCTTCTTCTGGTCCTAGTTATGCTACTGCAACTTCCACTTTGTAACTCACTGAGCCTTTCACGGGCTTAAGAAATAAGAAATGACACTGCTTATTCTTGGTGTGGATAAATTTGTCTCAGGTGCTTAGAAGCTACCTGGTATTCTGCTCTACTATGCTGACAGCTGTCCAGTTATTCCAACTCTGCGTGTGCTGATCATCTGTTCTTCCATAAGTACCACCTGGCAGAATTTAGCAGACAGACAGAGAAGCAACTCTTACTTCTAAACAAATATTTGATACTTGTGATTATTTTATCCGGTGCAATATAAATGGTGAAAAACAACAGCAAATGGAATACAAAAGCACAGTCTAAGTACTTTTTGTTGCTACTTATAAAATTGTAGATCTGGAGAAGTACTAAAGAATACCAAAGCTTTTGGACTGACAGCACAGATCAGGAACTCACTCTTTTCAATCAGTATTGCACAGATACATAAAATATTTATATTGATGGTGTTTTAATTAGCTTTTGGAGTTTAGAAGTATTAAATTTTTTTAAAAAGATATGAGAAAATATCAGTCTGGAAATATTATTGCTTTTTGTACGTTTTGCACCAGTGTAATACCCTGTGATTTCTCTTCTCTTAGAAACATTCAGGACTTTGAGAATTTACTAGATGTCAATATATGCAATCCGTTTCGTCAAATCTTACTCACCAAGCATTAAGATTTGTCTTCAGCACCTTCCTCAGCAGCTTTTTTGGATATGGCTTGGTCATAGTGCTGAGATGCAGAATGTCATCCATTTCACAGCCCCACATGCTGAGTGCAGCTGACTGAGCTGTGATGTGTTACTGTGACCAGTTTCAGTGGCTGCCCTGTGGACTGGAGGGATGTGTGTCTACACTCCTCAAATAAAACAACCTTTTTCATGAGGCATCACATCGCTTGGGTCTTTTCCAAGGCTGCTTGTGGTGTTCTTGTATGCATTTCTTTCATTTAGAGTGGCTGAATTAATGTGGTTTTGGTTTGGGATTTTTTTTGGCAGCCTACATAAGTCATGTTCACATAGCAATGAACTGAAGGTTGTATTGTGTGCCTTGAGATGCAGCAGGAAGTAAGGCAGGGCTATCTGAAGATACACAGCCTGCTGATAAAACAGCTGAGAGCTCTGCAGGAGGTGAGCAAGAGGAGCTATGGCTGGTGAAGTTATGCCTACACTGCCCTCTGGGAATGTTCCTGTGGATGCCACCTCTTGAGGCAGAGCTGGGCTTCATGTCAGGGAGACTTGTAGTGGTTTTATTTAGCAATGTAGTTGCAATCTCGGTAGATTCAGAAATACTTGGTATTCATGCCCAGTCATGGAATGAAATTATGTACTATATGGCCTTTTTTATCATCTGGGAAGAGTCATGGAAGAAAATTCAAATTGGGCAGTATCTGTAGAACTCACCAAAATTTCATGATCACATGCCAGATTATATCAAGGGGTTTTTGATGACAGAAAAGTAAGTGCAACAACAATTTAAAGGATTTTAAAAGTCTCACATAGTAACAGCTTGACTGAGAGACTCATTTTGTCGTGGTAATGATGAGAAGGCTCGGAGTAAATGCACAGAGATCAATATGATCCAAGCAAATCTCATTTATTGGTTCAAATGGTGCTGCTTTTGTACAATTTTAGCTTCCATATCAAGTGGCAAACCAGCTTACTATTGGTTAACATACGCTGTTTACAGCTAACTTAGCATAATGATTGGTTAATGCCAGCTGTTCATGCAAAGCGGTCCCACACTGATACTTGCATTCTTGTGGCCTACTATCTTCCCCCTTTCTACTCCTATCTCCCCCTTTCTACTCCTATCTCCCCCTTTCTACTCCTATCTCCCCCTTGTTCTACTTGCCTCATCACATTCTTCCTTGTTTTTCTACCCTCAAGGACAGTCCAAGGGCAATCCTCCTGCGCAAGGATATCAGGGCTCGTTCAGAATGTGTCCGTTCATTTCTAAATATTCCACATAGTAAGACTACATGTGATAATAGTAATATAACTAATGATGATAATATTCAGCACATTTTTATATAAATTCTTAGTAATAAAGTAATTAATGTAACACTTTTTTTTCTTATTTTACTAGTATGGTCATTATGCTTTTTACAACAAAGCTCTGTGGATGTTCCCTGGAAAAGACTTTTCTTCCTGCTCAAAATTAATTGCATCTTGATTGTATTACAGAAATAAGTACACCCACATCCACACAAACCACAGCTGAATTTTCAAATTTATGTTTCTCCACACTAATTAGATGTGCTTGCTTGCTCTATAGGAATACAGAGATGTCTTTTTACACTAGACGTGGGTGCAATTTTTTATTATATTTTTCCTGTGGGTTTTACCCTTTAAAGCTTTATAAGTATTTAGGGGTGTTTCAGTGTAAGGATAAAGCAGAATTAAACTGTTAGAAACAAAATATTTTAAAATTTAGACTGTTCACCTCTGTAAAGTTAATTCAGGATATGTATGTATATAAAGAGAAAATTTTGTTTACTGGTGCATTCATATAAGTCAGTACAATAGCTCTGCATTTGCACAGTTCTGATGTAACATCACGTGAAGTCGTAAATGCATTTAGAGATAATCTCAGATTAGCACTCTAGGATTAATAATCCTCAGACCTATGGCAATAGCAGTTGATGAGAGGTACAGCTCTTGCTCTAGATACCACATACAGGGAAGTAAGTTTCTTGTTGCACAGATGTTCTTACATAAGATTGAAATGCTATGTGGATTTGAAGTTTGCAAATTTGAAATTTGTTTTAACCAATTTACAATAAAAAACCCCATACATTTTGTAAACTAAAGGAAGAGGCAGAAATAAATCTCTCAAAAAATTCAGTGATGGTCTCCAAGTTAACTAATAGACCTGCTTTTCTTCTCTGGAAACAGTCCATTAAACATTCAACATGTATAACAGATGAAAATACTACTTTGCTATAACTTCTGAGTGGAAATAAAAATGGAGTATGTGAAATTTCCCTGCCATTCTCTTCAGCTTCCTTCCTACTGTAATTGTGTCTGCCTGCTATCTCTCCACAGTTCCCTGGTTTTCAAAAACTATCCAGCTATAAATGTTTTTAAAATAGATCAGTGTTTCCAGACTGTTTCATCTTTCCTAAAACAAGGATTTTCAGTCTAAATACACACTACTGAAAGCACTCCAAGCAGACTTATTATGTACCTAAAGTACACAAAAAGATAAAATGTATTAAGAATGAAATCCAATTTTCCTAAATTGTGGATCAGGAGTTTCATACTCAGATTATAATTTAATTGTGTGTGGTAGTTATGATTGTGTTATATATCTTAGCATATCTAGACCTTTTTTCTTTTCTGCTTTTTCATAATTGGCTAGAACCTAGAAAAGTGCCAGGTATTTGAAACTCACATTGAGAATTGTTAATTGGGACCTGTCTGGATTTGGCCTTAAACTACTCCATCAGATACCAAATAAATAGAATCTAAAATATTTTGCCTTTAGAATATAATGTCTACCACAATTCATTAAGATATTCCATATCGTGAAAAAAATTTGATGCATAACAATTCTGCTTCTCATGTACTTCAGTTTTTCTCCGACTGATTTGATTTACTGAGAAAAGGATAATTTTACACTTTGAACATACAGTATAAAAATATTAATGTGCCAAACACCACACTAGGTAAAATATTAAACACCGTGCAATGTTACAATTCCTTTGAGCTAGTCAAGCTGTAACTTCTGCTTCATCTCAAATAACAGAATTCATAAGTTAATGTTCTTTTTGATATTTTTGACCTTGAATGGATTTCAGTAGATTAACTATGGGATTCTATTACATTCTAAAAAAACCCAACATTTTTCTGAATTAAAGGAAGATCTGGGTTCTTGTGTCTGATGAGCTGTATCTGCTGGAGAGCAGGAAGGCTTTACAGAGGGATCTGTCCAGGCTGGATCAGTCGGCTGAAACCAATTCTATGAGGTCCAACAAGGCCAAGTGCGAAGTCTTGCCCTTGAGCCACAGCAACCCCCTGCAGTGTTATAGACTGGGAACAGAGTGGCTGGAAAGCTGCCCAAGGGAAAAGGACCTTGGGGTGCTGGTTGACAGCAGCTGAACATGGGCCAGAGTGGCCAAGAAGGCCAATGGCATCCAGGCTTGGATCAAAAATAGTGTGGCCAGCAGGTCACTCTCTACAATTACCTGAGAGGAGGATGTAGTGACATGGGGGTCAATCTCTTCTCCCCAGTCAGAGGTGACAGAACAGGAACAAATGGCCTCAAGTTGCACTAGTAGAAGTGTAGATTGGATATAAGGAAAAATGCCTTCACTGAAAGGGTTGTGAAGCACTGGATCAGGCTGCCCAGGGAAATGATGGAGTCACGATCCCTGGTGGTATTTAAAGTCGTCTAGACAAGGTGCTGAGAGACCTGGATTAGTGATGGACTTGGCAGTGGTTAATGGTTTGACTTGATGATCTTAAAGGTCTTTTCTACCCTAAACAATTCTGTGGTTCTACCTTTCTCAGGAAATTTTGATCAAAGCTGGGAACAGAACCATGAACTACCACCTTCTCCTGTAGTTAAACCGGCTGTGGAACGATAATTGGCAATGATAGCATCCCAATACGGACAATGTCAGATTCATGTGAGATTTCTTGCTATTTCTCCTTATGAAGAAGTAATAAACAACTGTGCTTTTCTTCTTTCTTATTCTACCAGGGTGATATCTTAATTTTCTCTCAAGAAAATATTCAGACTTTTGGAATTTGTCTTCCCAAATATCTGTTACGTATGATGATACCCTCCTTTCCAGGAAATGGTCAAAAACAACATGGAGGAGGGAATTAATTTCTTGTTTTTCTTTGTTAGAAAATTTTTTATTTGCCTATTAAACTGTCTTTTTACAAACCCACAAGTTTTTGAACATTTATGCCTCCAGCTATCCACCATCCCACTGTGGGAGAATGAGGAATCTGTACTGTGGGACTGCTAAGCTCCACAGCAGCTAACAGTCCTCACAACTATTATTTTCTATTATTTCCAACATAATGCTTGTTCTTCAGTGTCTGATTGCCACGCAAATATCTTGTCTACTGCGCTGAAATACCTCCTGGATACTTGATTGCCTTGTGATATTGCCACTATCAACTGCTCCTCCACAGCACGTTTGGATGTGAAGATAACAATAAATGGCATTTCTTTTGGATTTGTTTTTTTTTTCTAGGAGGCAATAGTTTATAGTCTTGGTGCTGCAGACTCATACTTGAATCCAGTTCTGATTTATTAAAACAACAACCATAATCCAACTAAAATAGTGTAGAGTGAAACTCTGTACCTCTGGCTGCATTCTGCTCTCTGTACCATATTCCTAAATAACGAGCCTTTGACACAGCATTGACACTGGTGGACCATTCTGTGGAAAACAATTGTTTTCGGCTTAAAACATTTTTGTATAAAATTGACCATTTTTTCAGTATTCTGATTTTAGAGTCCCTACATTCATCCAGTGTGGAAATATTTGAAAGAAAATAATTAGATTTCTTAGCAATTGAGATTGCCTTTCTTGCCTTAGAAATTAAGACTCACCTTTCTAAGCTCTAAGTACCATCAAATACTGTAGTTAGCCAACCTGCTGTATGGTACACAAGGTGAAAAAGCTTCCCAGTTTTTAACACATACTATTCCTTTCCTTCTAGACTTCCATTTCATAACACTACTACTGGTGCTGTACCTGTTGTCTTATAAAGGTAAGCTTGCAAATTCTTGTGCTGTCAATCCGTCACTTTGTGACGGTTTTTGGCTACTGCAGAGTTAATTTTCTTCACTGTAGCTAGTGTGGGGCCATGTTTTGTTCTCAAAGCAGTGTTGATAACACAGGGATGTTTTTGTAATTGCTAAACTGAGTTTACCTAGAGAGTAGGCCTTTCCTGCCTGTCACCCCACTCCACCACCGAACAGGCTAGGGATGAACCAGAAGCTAGAAGAGGAGGCAGCCAGGACAGCTGATCCCAACTGACTTTAGGGATATTCCAGACCATATGGGATCATCCTCAGCATATAAAGCTGGGGGAGGAAGAAGGAGGCATTTAAAGTAATGTCATTTGTCCTCCCAAGGCATTGGGAATGGAATATTGCTCTCCTGGGGATGGCCGAACACTCGCCTGGGGTGAATGAAGGGTAAGAGATAAATGAATTCCTGGTTTAGTTTTGCTTGCATGTGCATACTTTGCTTTACTTATCAAGCTGTCTATCTCAACTCATGAGTTTTCCCAATTTTACCCTTCTGATTCTCTCCCCCATTCCACCAGGTGGAGGGATTAACTGATCTGTGTGAGGCTTAGTTGCCAGCTGAGGTTAAACCATGACATCCTTTCACAGATCCTAAATTATAAGATAATCAAATGACTATTCACAGATAGGAACGCATTTGAAAATTCAGATATAAAAATAATATCCCTTTGTATTGATTTGACAATCTGGTGATGTAAATAGAAATGTGCATAGCAACATAGTAAGGGGGAGTGAGAAAGAATTTTGCAGAATAATTGTTGATTAGTTGTCTGATCATTTCTCTTCATTTTTCCAACATGCTTTACAATGTATATTACAGGAGTTCTTCAGTTTGTTACTTTTGAAATTAAAAGGCTATACATTTCACTTAAGACTAGGAATTGCAGTAATTTTAATATTGGAAAGAGATGTGAATTATAGCAAATAATGTTATTGCCATTAATGTTTATTGAAAGGTTATGACTTCAAAAGACCATCTCTGCCTGTGAAGCAGAGTTGGTCAGTACAAAACCTATGCTAGATATCAGTTGGACTTTTCTCTGATAAACTATTAACTGGAACATTCTCATGAGGAGCATAAAGATTTGCAACATGAATTCTTTTTCTTTCTCTTGTTGGGTTTTCTTGAGATACATGGAATTAAAGTAGGAAAATAATTGTACTAAGTTAAAATTAATTTCTTCTTCTTTAGTCTAGTCCTTTTTGCTTCAAATTTAGATTTCCCTTGTTGTTTATCATACCTGTTTTATTTCAGGTTAATTTTAATTAATTTAATATTAACGCACATGTGATTTATGTGATAAATTAATCTCTTTTTAAAATATGACAAGCCATAGTAAACCCATATTATTTGAAAAGAAATATATTTTTCTTAAACATTTTAAAAAGAGGTATAATTTTAAGGCAATCGTCCCAAATGCTATGAAAATGCTATGTAAAACTGCGACTAGTTTATCGACATTGAACAGTTTTAGGTTTAGTGGGTGATACTGCATTTGTTAACCACACACATGACGTGGAAGTAATTTCAAAGGAATGTTTGCTAAATGTTATTGTACAGTTACCCTGTGGTTGCCATTACTACAACATAAAAAAAATTAATCTATCTCAGGTATAACTTTATCACAGCAGTCAGCACAAACTATTTTCAATGGTACCACCAAGCTACGAGTTATGGAGCCAGATAAGTCAAGGAGATCTGAATTTTCTCCCATATGGTTACTCTAACACAAAGGTTATGTTCAACATAGACTGAACACAATATAAAAGTAAACAAACCTGAAACACATTTTTAAAAATGAGACTTTTTTACCAGGAATACTCTTATTATGTGGTTAATTTAATAATACCTTGCTATGTGGTTAATTTTTGAAAGCTAAGCTTTTATTAGGTTAGAGTAAAGCTAAGATTAGTGGGGTGACAGCAGAGAGAAAAGCCTAATGAAAAGATACCTTTACCAGAAGCTTTATTTAAAAAAAAGGTAACATAAGCCTCAAAATATTTGCTTTAAAAAATGACAAAATTTTGATCTTACAAAGCATTGTTCTGTGTTTTAATAGGACTTTTAAAATATTTTCTAAAAATTCTGATAGATTTTTCCTTTCATACTTTGACTAAATAGTTGTCTAAATGACTCTCTCCTTCCCTCCTTCCATTCTTTTCCTCTTATTCTTCAGATTTTTGCACACTGAGTAAACTCAACCACTTTGCCTAAATCTTGACATGAGGCATTCTGCCCTAGCTGAGCTAATTTAACATGAAAACTTCATTTATATCTGCAAACACAAAGACGGAATTGTGATGGGAATCTAAGAGTATTGATCTACGTGAAAGTTATATTGCTGAGCTCTCTATAATTATATGTCACAATATAGTTTGCCTCAGGACAGACTTATTTTCAACAAGCTTCCACTAAAGATTTTTTAAAAAATATATTCTTGCTGAAGGGATATAAAAAGGCTCTAATATCCACCTGCTTGTTTAGAATAAACAAACTGTAATCTCAGAAACAAGCTGGCAGTAAACTGATATCACCTGACACGCAACATTTGGAAGTCAAGTTTATTGATTTGTATTATTACCGGTTCTGGTTTCCCTATGCTGCTACAACATGTTATCCAAAGTCAGTACATGCCACTGTGGTAAAAGAAAAAATAAATCATAACACGCAACTCAAATCGTACCACTACCTTTGCGGCAAATGGTCCCTTGTGCAGCAGCAAATACTGTCTATTGATGAGTACAGATAACCTCTGTGCAAGTTACACGGGAAAATGAGCTAAATAATGCATAAAGTGGTGGAAGTTACTTAAAAAAAAAAGGCCCCAGAGTGCATTTCCTTACTCTTTTAAGCAAGAAGTGATGTAAGTCTACCCTTGTTTCTTGCTTTCTTAATAGACTTGCTGCCACTCAGCTTTCATCTTTCATTAAAATTCCTGCTGGTGCTGCTTTAGGTGCAATATAACGTAATGACACTTAAAGCTACTGGAATACTATCCCACTGCACTTTTCCTCTATTATAAAGACTAGTTTATCGGAGTTAATATCTGCCATAACGAAGGATGGGCCCATTTTCACTGTGACACCTTTTGGAATAATAAGATCAACACGGGTATGTATCATCTGGCACCAAACTTCTTTTTATAATATTTCTTTTTTGTTTATTGTGACCACACCCAGTTGCTGGGGTTTTTTAAGTAAATAATATCCTAAGCTGACATAAAGAACATCAAGAAGATGTAATTGAAGAGTAAGAAGAGTAAATAGAACTTTTAGCTCATGCCATTGATGCAATTTAATACTGACAGTATCCAATGAGCAAGAAATTGTTGTCTGGTATTTTCTATGTCTCCTAAGGGCACTGAAAATAAAACTATGGATCTCCTTACAGAGGTCTGAAAATTGTAATTTTTTGTCTGTTTCTCAGAAATTTTGTCTTAGGTTTGTTTATTTTTCTTCTTCTTCATTCCCACCTCCCTCCTTCCCCCCCATGTGTACTCCTACATTCTGAAGGATCTATAAAGAGAATTTTCTTCTGAATATATAAATTTTGTCTTTCAAATTGAACATAGTTTTGTAGTTGCTCACCTTCTAAATGCTTCAGCACCTGTATTACTGAGTAAATAGAAAGACTTGAAGGATTATGATCCTGAAATCTTTCTTTCCCCCACAACACTAGTTTTAATAAAAACAATGTCTTTTCTCTACAAACTTTCCCTCATCTTCACATACAACTGTCATGGATGAGGTAGCAATTACTGCAGTGAATACTGTTAATCCTAGTGTCTCTAGTTAAAGGCTTCAGAAGAAGCTTTTAAGCACTTAAATGAAAACGGAAGATTTCCAGAGGTTCTCAGCACTGTTGTCCTTGCTGAGAGCTGTCAGCTTTCCAGAAATTTTGAAAATCTGGCCAAGGCATCTTAACGCCATACAGAGCAGCATCATTTTACTGAAACATAATTTTTAGAAGAGATCTGGTAAATCCGTCAAGCATACTCCTATGGCACAGTTCAGTCCTGTGCAGACCTTGTTCTGCAAGGGTGGTGTAGCTCATCAAGGGGGAGGTGATACACTAGCCAACTGATCCTCTCTTTCAAACCAGTTTCACTAGACTTTTCTCTTAGCAGGACTATGGAGATCTGCTCAGCAGGAGGGAGGTAATTTTCACACATCAATACAACTGTCACCATTTCTGGTGCTCGTTTACAATTCTAGAGTTTGTACGGGCATTATAATATGTTTCCATGCACCATTAACAGCTGGAATGTTAGCTGTGGTCATTCAAAAGTCTGGATTCAAGTCTGGAAGAACAAGAATTATGAAAATATTTGCTTTTCTCAGCTTTCTATGATTTCAGGCAGAATCATAGAATATGCTGAGTTGGAAGGAACCCATCAGGATCGATGAGTCCAACTCTTGGCCCTGTACAGGACCATCCCCAAGAGTTACATCATGTGCCTTAGAATGTTGTCCAAATGTTTCTTGAATTCTGACAGCTTTGATTCTGTGACCACTTCCCTGAGAGCCTGTTCCATCACCCAATCTAGGTGAAAAACCTTTTCCTCATATCTACCCTAAAACTTTCTTGACTCATCATTGTGACTTTTTTTTGAGTCCTGTCACTGGTCATCAGAGAGAAGATATCAGTACCTGCCCCTCCACTTCCCTTTGTGAGGATGTTGAAGACCTCAGTGAGGTCTCCCCTTGGTCTCCTCTTCTCCAGGCTGNGTCTCCTCTTCTGCAGGCTGAACAAACTAAGTGACCTCCTCCCACTGCTCCTCATACAGCTTCCTCTCCAGTCCCTTCACCATTCTTGTGGCCCTCCTTTGGACACTAATAGTTTCATGTCTTTTTATATTGTGGTGCCCAAAACTGCACACAGGACTCAAGGTGAGGCCACCCCAGTGCAGAGCAGAGTGGAACAATGCTCTCCCTTGCCCAGGTGGTGATGCTTTGCCCCTCAGGACACGGTTGGCCCTCCTG
>VZRE01003444.1:20734-32108 GCA_013396775.1 Cephalopterus ornatus | reverse complement strand
CAGGGCACAGGGGGTTCTGGGCTGGGCCAAGTCCAGCCTCTCTCGCACCAGCACCCCCAGGACCTTCTCCCCAGGGCTGCTCTTGATCCATTCTCCACCCAGCCTGTGTTGATACCTGGGATCACCCCCTGTTCCACCTTGTCTAGGTCCCTCTGGATGCCCCATCCCTTCCCTCCAGTGTGACTGCACTACACAGCTCGGTGTCATCGCTGAACTTGCTGAAGGTGCATCATTCCCACTGTCCCTGTCACCGACAGAGATGTTGAACAGTGTTGGATCCATTAGCAACCCCTGCTCCTTCGTTATGGTACTTGCTCATCCTCCTCTTCTGAAGCTGAGATAAGGATAGTTCCTCACTCAAGGAACAGTTTTTTAGAGGATAAAAGCCCAGCTCTAGAGAAGAGCCCAACATTTGGTTAGAGGTTGTGGCGTGTCCTAGGACTGGGGGAGAAAAGTGCAAAATGTGGCAGGTTTTTTCTTAGAGACACCTGGTGTTGATAAAAGGGTACTTCACAGATAACTGTAGTTTCTTCTCAGTCAATAGCAGTGAAGTGGTTAGAAGTAACTTATGGATATCAAGGAAAATGGGAATTTTATTTTTTATTTTCACAGCATTGCTCTCCCTTTTATTGTTTGTGCGTAGTGCCCTTCACCTTTCAGCAGAGGCTCCATGGCATTGGGTGCTTTACAGGTTGTGGATGAAGAAAGAGATGCCCTTGGCCCCAGAAAGTTACAGCTGAAATGTGAGGCAGCAAATGGTGAATGCCAACAGGGAGAAAATGTGGTGAGACCTCTGCTTCTTAGGCAATGGATTAAACCAGATTTTGTTTCATTGCTGCAGTTATGAAAATTAAATAAATATGCTAATATTGAGATTGGTAATAGCATGAGGTCATTGCCTGATGAAGATTTAATATTTTTACTGCACAGGATTGTCACTAGATGTTGTATAGTGTAATAGTATTTCACATTGTGCAGGTAACTGCTGCTGCCATGCAGGGGTTCAAGATTCAGATAATGATATCTTCAGATGTCTTCCATGAATTCCTGAGGAGCTTTGCAATAATCTGTAGAAGACGGTTTCATTCAGCATGAAATTGTGAGATATCTTTTTGCTTCAGAGCATTCACGTGTGTCTATCACACATCCTAAGACCTTAGAGACCCTTCACACTTGTGGGTCTTCACCATTGTCTGCCAGTTTCACATTCTGACTTTATCAAAATCTGTATCTCGGTTGTAGAACAGAATTAAAATGCTTGCAGATTGCTCAAATTAAATAATGTTTGATAGCATGTGTTGATCTCACAGTAGTGCTTTGTTTGCAAAAATAAAAGCAGAATCTGCAATTAGTTCAATCTTCAACTGAAGATAAATTACCTCTTTATATGCAACTCAGTTGCAGAGGGTAAATGAAAATTGAAAACTGATTTACTTGTTGACTTTCTAGCTTCTCCAGGCTTTTATTGCAACTTGTCTGAATTATTCCACAGAACTTCACTTAAAAAATGAGTAAATTTCTAGTGGTTCCTGTTCAGTCGTGTAACCTACATTTTCATGCTTACAGTATTTTTTGAATATGAATGAGCTTTCAGGTGACTCATAGACCTGTTCTAAGTCTTCATTTGAATAAAAGAGCTACCCACATGTTTGAAAAAGTGTAGTGTGCCTGTGTTTTATAAGTAAAAAAAAAAGGATATATACACAGAAATCTCCCACAACACATGTTCCAGCTACATATATAATACACACTGTGTATATAATGTATGTAGATATTCTGTGTTTAGAATCATAGAATATTCCCCGCTGGAAGGGATGGGGAGGACCATCAGTCCAACTCCTGGCCCTGCACAGGACATCCCAACAATCCCACCCTGTCCCTGGGAGTGTAATCCAAACGCTCCTTGAGCTCTGTCAGTGCTGTGCCCACTGCCCTGGGGAGCCTGTTCCAGTGCCCAACCACCCTCTGGGGGACGAACCTTCTCCTGAGATCCAACCTGACCCTGCCCTGGCACAGCTCCAGCCACACCCTTGGGTCCTGTTACTGGTCATGGGAGTGAAAAGATTGGTGCCTGCCTCTCCACTTCCCCTTCTGAGGAAGTTGATGGAGGTTTTGTTTTACGAATGCAAATTCTTCAACTCATTAATGTCAAAATCTCCCATCAAGTCAGGCTCCCTGTGGTTCCTTAGGCCTCACAAGCAGTCAGTGTCAGACCAGGTGCAGAACTGGGCATCCTGAGTTGTAGTCCTTTGAGTAGTTATTTGCTGGGAGCCTCCATCCATCACGTGCCTCCAGACTTGCTTGTTGTTTTGAGACTTTTTTTTAAAAGCTTTTATGTTGCCTTTCAGAAACCGCTGCGATGAGTTTCGCGCACTGTGTGTGAGGAGGAACAAGAAGGAATCGAGTGACAGCCAGCTGGCCCAGCAGGCTTTGAAGGTGGAACTGAAAAAGGAAGAGAAGATGGAGGAGAGGAGGCTGGAGGAGATCTGTGAAAAGGAACTGTTGGCTAAGGATCACCAAGAGGAGCTGGAGAAGCAGAAGGCGTCGGGGCGGATTCAGGAGATGCTGAATGTGCTTGATGCCCAGGTGGCCGAGCACAGCGCCCGCAAAGAGGAGGAGGAGCAGCTGAAGAAAGAGGAGGCTGAATGGCTGGTAATTTCCATATCATTCTGTATTCAGGCTTGTGTATAAGGCCCTCCTAATGATAGGCTTACTAGACATTTAGACTAATCCATACCTTATTTGTATCTTCACTGATTCCATTAGTATCTGAGCCTGTCCTATTATGCTAAGCCTCTTTTCCAGAGCAATGTCAAAGGCATTCCTGTTTACAGAGGGGAAATACATCTTTTCAAACTTGGCACTGTGAAGGATTTTGGCCTTCAAAGCCTCTCAGAGCTGTTGCGGGAAATGGAAACATTTTTAAGCTTTTGCCAGACATCTTTGGAGTTTTCTGATTTCCAGTTTCCTGCAGGATAGCTGGAGAATCTTGTTTCCCAGCTGATATGTGTAACAGCAGATCTCAGACTACAATACACATGTTTAATCATCATGGTAAGTGCAGTGGAAGGAGGCAGCACAGAGGGGAAGGTGAGTCAGGAGCTGAAGGTGACAGCAGGGCAGGCAAGTAGTCTGTCCTCCTGTGCAGGAATCCCACAGCACCTGAAGGAACGGAGCAGAGCAGGTCTGCTGACAGTAACTGGAGTCATCCAACAGTCCAAACTGCTTGGCAGGTCTGTAGTGGTGGAATCCAAGACGAAGCCAGCAAGTCAAGTCAGCAGGTGTGGATGAGGATCGACCTCAGGCAGAGGTGTACCTGCAGCATGGCTCACGTAGGCACCAAAGGCAAGAGACTGAGCCCAGCTGCAGCTCCTCAGCCCTTTCTCACATGCTCCCTGCCAGCGCTGATCCCAGGCTGGTTGGGGCTGGCCGAGGGCACAGGCACCCAGGGCCTTGCAGGGGGGCTGCAGAGCCTGTTGGTGCACTCAGCACCCAGATACACACGGAAGGAGGAAAACATTTATGTGAAAAATCCCAACTGCTTATGTTTCAGCTGACTGAATTTCAGAATCCTTGCCCTTCTTTTATTTATTTTATTGTTTTTAAAAATTAGCAAGCAGCACCTAAGCTCTCTCACCTATTAGACCTTGCTACTGTTGGGTGCCACTTCATGGGAGTCATTTGGCTACTTTGGCCCAGCTGTTTGGCCACTACCCTCTCTTTAGCTCATCTCTCCCCATAAGTCTTGCTGTAGTGGCTTTCGTGGGGCTTGCAAGTTCAGTATTCTGTGTTGACTTCGAGTTATGGGAGACTGTTCAGCTCAGACTCAGTCTTCATTTTGCATCTATTTACATGTAGAGATTGAATGATAACTCAGGATACTTTTGTTAGACACTGGAAGCTGATGTTGGCAAGGTATATATATTTCACTGCTTTCTAAAAATGAAGACAATAATGAATCTAAAGCTATGAAAATCCCATCTGTGAAATGGTAGAGGCCTTATTCCAAGCTAGACTGTAATGTTGGACTTATTTAAAAACACGCAGAATAGAGTTATTTTCTTGTAACAACTTCTAGAGGCACTGCCAAACCTCCCAGGCAAAGAATGCTGCTACTTAACTGGCCTTTTCAGAAAAACGCTATTAGAAGAGAAGACTCTGTAGCTTCCCCTGAAGACAGCTGCCCTGGGCTCTGTCAGGGAGATACATTTCTGGTGAAGTGGTTTATTTTCTGGGAAAAAAGCTTTTTTCAAAGGAGAATTTCTGTATGGAAAATGGGATGTAATCCTTTCTCATCAGAAGAGGGATGTTGCAGATGGCCTCATTACAAGTTCCTCAGTGCAGAGCTGGTAGCCCCTAATGATCAGGGGTTTCATGTGGGTGAAGAACACAGCTAAGTGTCTCTGTGTATAAAGGTTTCTCCTGTTTTTTTGCAATGCAAATACATTATTTAGTGAAACAAAACTCGCAACTTCACCATGATAGACCACATGTGTGCATCAGGATATCTCAGACAGGATGACAAAACAGAGACAGCCATTTTTGCCTTAGCTATATTACCTACATTAGCTGCCTCCCTCCTCCTCTGTCTTTTCTCTACCTTAAAGAATTGTGATTTCCTGAGAAAGTAGTGGAATTCATGTTATCCTGGCTGTAGGTTCCTGAATTTCTGCCATAGCTCTTTGGTCCTGGGTTGCAGATGGGTGCTTGGTAACCATTTCTTTGTATAATTGCAATGTTGTGTTACTCCGGTGTATAAACTTTCATGGATCCCATCCTTGGCTACTCTCATACAACTTGACTGACGTTAGAATTCAGCCTAAGACATGTGCCAACTTGCACAGCAGACTGCTGACTGTTTCCACTTGCTTTCCACCCTTACTGTTCGAAGCTTTTTGGATTACATATTCTGTTGCTCAAATGACATGTATTGAGTTTCAAAGCTGTTTTACCAGCTTCTGAAAGTGAATTTGACAGTTCAGGCAGATAGAGAGTCAGCTTTGGCTCTGAAACACTGCAAGAATCCGTGGGTGCTTTATGTCCAGCATAAAAGAGATGTTCCTTGGGGAGTGCAGCTTCTGCTTCCTTATGGGGAAAATTAGCCATGCTGTTTATGACAAGCCTGCTGATGCATTTTAGAAGAGTTATTCACATTACAAAAGAGACTTTTAATTTAAAGACAGGTTAACAAAAAATCATGTGCCTTCAGGATAGCTGAAGCATGATTTCTGAGAGCTGTAAATAAGCTAATTATGGTCCAATGCTGTTTTATAACTATGTTTAAGTGCAGTTGTGCTTGTAGACTTATTCAAATGCAAGAAATCCAGAAATCATGCTTATAAATTACTTAATGATGCTGCTCTGGAATTTTGTTGAGGACTAAATAAGCTTGAATACACACATACCTGTTTGATCTTGAACACACATTTGCTATTTTTCATGATTTCTTTCTTATGAACTCAGTTTTACTGTACATTTTTCTGATCTTTTCAATATAAAGTGGAATGATTTCAAGCCACAGAAATCCACTAACTGCCCATCAGAACATAAGGATCCAGTTACTGACGTGGTGCAACCTTATGTCCAGTAGAGATGCATCCAGTGCAGACACAGGACAGACAACATGCACGGACACAGGAGGGACACATGGCTCTGCTGGTAGTTAGTGCTTATGCTGTGTGTGAAGACTTGGATGTAGATCACGCGTGCCGCAATGATCCTGATTTCCCTAAAGAGATGACTCTGTCTGTCTGCCTGAAACATTTGGAAAACATCAGGCACACCTGTGTGTTTTTCTGTTGAAGTGCATGTGATAATTACAGAGAAAAATCCTAAATTCTGATGAATGATACGCTAAAATGTTCATGCTCTTAACACCTAGCGGATGACACTGGTTCTGTCAGCAAGAAGGGCTCTGCTCTTCAATGCTCCAGTGAAAGTAACTCTAGCCATCACTTAGTTTGAAGTTATGCAGTGATTTTACAAGCTGGCTATTTCTACCCTTGTAGGAGGAAGAGAGGAACCTGGTCAGGCAAGAGAAGGAAGAGCTTGAGAGGCAGAGACGACACAAACAGAAGGAATGCAGGGAGACGTTGCTCAAAGCAGCGAAGGACAGGAGGGATCGTCTGAATGAAGAAAAACAAAGCCAACTTGCCGAGGAGAAGATGATCTTGGAACAAGATTTTCAGGACCCCCAGAGGGACACTGAGGAGAAAACAAAAAAAAAAGTAAGGGTTTTCATTGTGAAGTTGTGGGGCAGTACCCCACAACCGGGCTAGTTTTGAGGCCCTGTGAACTGCACTGAGTAACTGAGAAGAGACACAAGCCCTTTTCCCTGGACGAGCTGATTCTTTTGTTGCACAGCCTGTTGCCTCTCCTCCTGCCAGTGCTCTGCAGCTCTGCAGAAGCCCGTTATCTGTTAAAACCACAGCAAGCACTTTAAAGCATGCTTTGCAATCAGCAAGGCTACCAGGCTAGACAAAAGAAGTGGGGCTCCCAGAAAATCCCGGAAATTTGTCCCTCCACGCTGATTTCATTGTGTATAAATTATCTGAGCCTTTTCATCCTTATGCTGCATGGATGTAATGGAGGTTGGAAGTATATTTTTTGTTTCATGGACCTGATTTAGTAAATGTTTTTAACTGCAGAAGGAAGGAAGTATTTAACTTATTCTATTTAATTAATACTAAGAGACTGTTTTAAATATTTTTTATATATATATATATATATGCAAACCCTCATGTTAGATTTCTCGGAGATGCCGTGAAATGGTGGATATGTCTGTCACTTCTTAAATTTTAAACAAATATATTGTCCAACTTTAGGGTGCAAATGGGTCTCAACGTAACTTTAAGACAGAGCAGGCAGGGACCTGCATCCATTGCTCTGCTCAAGGTGTTTGGAAGCTCATGTAGGTTAGGCGCGTTGTATGAACTCAGTGTTAGACCTTGGTGCAGAATTAGAGGAGGTGATATTTATGATGTTTATTGGATCCCAAGGCTTCTAATGCAGGTGATGGTGAAGTAGCCTGGTCAGCTGTGGAAAATCTGCACAGTGCCTTCTGTTGTAGGCAGCAGAGCTGCTACGGGGGGCAGAGATCACTCTGTATCTGTTCTGCTCATATGCTGTTGTCTGGCCAGGAAAAAGATTCTGACCAGCTCTTTCCCATGGTGGGGTTTGGAATGGAGCTCTAGGCTCCCAGCTCCAACTGTGGCTGTGAACCTCCACTTCTCTTCAGGTTTTGAAGGCCTTTTTTGAACTAATTTACTCAGATCTGCAAATATCTGTGTGTTTGCAGCAAGAGCTGCTTAAGGACCAACTTAGTTACCTGGCACACCTGGCTGAACAGCTGGAGAAGGACAAAGAGCAAGAAGAAAAAGATGAGAAGATGTTCAAGGAAGAGAATGATCAGGTTTGGGCCCAGAGGGTTGAGAAAATGAAACTAGAGAGGGAAGCTCGATTTCAGCTGCTGAGAGATGTCGTGAATACAAGACAAGAGCAGATAAAGGAGAAGTGTAAGTGGTAACACAGGTTGCTGCCTGTGCCCCAAACCTGAACACATCTGTCCAGCACCTGGCCCAGCGTGCATGTGTTGTATGGTTGAGTGGACAACAGTGTGACCTTCCCCCAACCTGCCTCCCAAACTTCACTCCCACTGGCATTCCTTACACTAATTTCCCACTGTTGTCACCAGACCAAAGCCTCGCAAAGTAAGCATTGCATGAGCAAGCACTCATTATTAGCAATTATATTATTATGAAGTTCTGAATGTGAAAACTTTCAGATGAAAGAAAAATAATTTGAGAATACACTTGCTGTTGTTCATGTGCCTCTTCGGAAGCAACAAAACTCAGGCTTGCTCTCTGGGCTGCTTGGCCTGAATGCTGTCTTCAAGCTTTGCAGGGCTGTTATCTTCTAAAAGTATTTTGGGTTTTGTTTTTCAGTGCAGAAAAAGGCAGAGAAGCAATTAGAAACTGCTGAAGAGAGGAAGTTATTAGCTGAAACGTTCAGAGAATACAAACGTTTGGAAGAACTAAAACGTGCAAGGTACTTTTCTTTTATGCCATCGGTTCCTTTCATTGCAGATCAGTCTTTTAAACTTCTGAGTAAGCTAATTCTCATTTTCTGATAACTAAAAGAGCGCTGGGTGGGCTTTCTTCTGTTCAGAGGGGCTCCCCCACCATGCAGCTTATCAGTTCCAAACTGCTTAATACTAGACCTGTAATATTGCAGTTGGTATTAAACCACTAATTCTGATCTCAGCATGCAAATAATGGTACATATCCTTATTTTGGTCTTTTTGGATCATCATGTGACTTACATCAATTATGTTTACTAAATACATCCCCTCATACTCTGAGCTGTTGTTACAAGTAACAGAGGTTTGGGGAGGAGGGTTAATGCAAGGTTTGTTTGTTCCTTACCCACACAACTAGTGTGTTCAGGCTTATTGCTAAACTCCACCCACACACATCCCTAAAACAATCATATAGTCAGCCACCAAAATACCAGAGTAGGGCATGTAACCCAGCTGCACGGGGCTCTCCGTGCCTTACAGTTCCTCTGGATGAGGGCATCCTGACACGCAGTAGCTGAAATGTTCCTCTGGGTGTCATGCAAAGCCTTGGGTGAAGGGCCTTATCTCACTTAATTCCCCTTTTGTACTCCTGCTTCTCCCCATTTCTCTGTGGGACTGTAACTGAGGAGCTCCTTCCCAAGCTTCTGTTGTGCTCTCTGATGGCTTTGTCGGGAGCAATTCCTGCTGTGGCAGAAATGTCACCCTTCTGAAGGAAACACGGTGGGTTTCAGCTGGGATACGCTCCACTTGGCCAAGATGGCATTCAGCAGTGTCAGGAAGTGTTTGTGCCTCAACTCTTGTTGAGTTCCTGCACAAGTCTTGAGTAGACTGTTGGCATTTTAAGTGTCTGTGTGACTCCTGCTCCAGAAGGGCCTGAACACGTAAGACTTCCTCTGCTTCTCCAGAGGGTAGTGAAAGCAATACGTGACTCCTAAGGAGGGACGGAGGAATGATTCCTTGTGACAGCCATTTCCAGGAACATCAGTGCAGCACCGCAGCAGGAGCCTGGACCCTGCTGGCCCCCACGGCAGGAACTTGTTCTCCTCAATAGAGGAGTGGGGAGAGGGGTCTGGCTGCTCAGCACTGAGCCCGAGCCAGGAGAGGACTGAGAACAAACACTGATTGCAAGGAGTTGTTCTTGCTCTCGTGTTTGTCAAGCAACAGTTTTTTTGTCTGCTTTATAAGATACAACAGAACGCAAATTATTATCCGAAGAATGTAAGGTCAGCACGTGGCGTTTGGTTAATAGTGGTAGTTGTTCTTAACACCTAAAATGAGTTTTGAAATTGTTCTTCAGGCTAAACTTGAATGCTAGCAGATATAATAACAATAGCAACAACAACAATGACGACAATAATAACAACAACAACAACGTTTATTCTTTTTACTCACACTTCTTAAATGACCTGTTCATCTGGCATTTCCAGAAAAGTACAGAAAGCCAATGAATACCGGGATCAGCTCACGAGTCAGATTTCCTACCGGCAGTATCTCCGCGAGGAAGAGGAAAAGGAGAGGAAACGGGAATATGAGGCAGGTCTGGAAGAACAGAGAGAGTATGAAGAAAGGGTACAGTTCATTCTGTCAGCGCCCCGGGACTCCATACTAAAAACCCACCCTATGAGAAAAGCACTAATGTCTGACTCTTAGGGGCATCACCCACTATGATATTTTAGCTCACTCAGTTGCCTTTAAAAACTCTTTCTAAAGATGTTTGTGCCTGACTAGAGTTAGCAGAACTCTCTCCACTGTGATACTCAAAACATTTAATTGGAATTTATAAGAAATCTAATGCTTTAAAGCTTATTTTTCCTGTATGGACTTTTTTTTTTTGAGAAAACGACTGGTCCAATTCAAGATGTTTGACATTTTAATTCAAGAATACTGTATATTCTCTGCAGTATAATGGTGTGTTATTATGACACTTAAGACACACAGGCATTCTTTAAAACCTGCACAAAGAAAATTTGTGGAAGACTTTCAGCAAACTTTTAATAAATGCCTTTCAAACTGAAAATATTTGCAGAATCTTTTTTTGTTTTCTATTTAGATAAAAAAGTACTTGGTGACTCATCTTAATTTTAGTTGTTAAATATAAAACTATGAATCTATTTTACTGCGGGATGGACAGTAAAGAGCTGATACTCTTTTTCATAAACTCTGATGGCTGTTGAATGATCTGTGGAATGCCAGAGCCCAAAGCTAGTCTGTGAGTCCTCTGCTTGTGCAGAATTAATTGAGCAGGGCTGAAGTTATCATTTTCTAGTTATTTTCTATCATTTTCATGGCAAGTCTGCCTCTTTGGGCTCCTTGGATTGTCACCAACACCATAGTCTGAACACAGGGAATGGGGGGCCAGAGCACCAGCAACATTTTAAGATGGAGCAACAAAAGCAACGGCTGGATGTCAGCAGGGGAGGGTTGGGAGGGTTCTGGCAGTGGGGAGCAGGGACGCCTCCTCTCTGCCTTCTCAGCTCCCCATGTCAAAGGTCAGATTGCCCTGTGTGCAGAGGAGCAGTGGGTGACACGAGGAGGATGGGTGGGAGCAATCCATCTTCTCCCCATGCCATTGCCCTCAACCAGCTCCTTCCTGTCTATTCAATCAGTTTTCCCTCAGTCCTTTTCAGAGGAGGGAGGGGAAGCATCCATTTAAAACCTCATATCCTTTCTTGCTCATAGACTTTGTGGCACCTGGAAACGTTTTATGTTATTTCTCTCATTTTTCCCTTTGCGTCTTTGTTGCTTCTTATCTGTTGCTGCCTATCAGTTTCTCTCTCCTTCAGCTTTTTGTCTTCTCCTCTCTTTGCTCCAGACCCTGCTTCTCTACCATTTTCTTCTTCTGATGCATTTATGACGTCCCCTAACTCTAACACAGTTCTCTTGTTGGCCCTCAGATTTTTTTGGGCGGAATTAAATGAAGGACAATCTAACTGTATTAGCTGAAGTTAAGGTTTATTCTTTCTTGCCTCTTTGTCTTGCACACACACGACAGGGACAGGGGAGGTGGACAGCGGCCTGAGAACCGGTGAAATCACCAACTCTGGCATGCATTGTTTACATTACAGCAATTTATCTCTTACCTAGCACGAGGATTTTACAGGCTACAGGGAGGGCAGCATGTGTGGAACTACCTGATATACATTCATAAGATTTTTGCAAATTTATCCACACTATCTAAACTTACTTATACTATCTCGTAACGCTCTGTTACTATTAAAAATGGATCTATATTTTTCCTGCAGGTAAAGTTAACTTAAACAGTCTTTTTTCTTAGTTTTAACTTGGTAACAGGGGTTT
>VZRE01003444.1:2787-15802 GCA_013396775.1 Cephalopterus ornatus | reverse complement strand
CCCGCGCCCCCCACGGGGGTCCCGGTGCCCTCCCGGTGCCCCGCGGTTTCACCCACCCCGGTTCTCAGCCGGAAAGGGAGAACTTCGCCCCGTGGGTCTAGGTGGTGGTGGCGGCGGCGGTGGCCTCGCTCTCCTTGCGGTCCGTCACCTGCGCGGATGANCCTCCTCCCCCGCCCCCGCCAAGCCCCCGTATTCCTAACCAGGGGTGGGGGGGTGGAAGGAGAGGAAGACGCAGTCCGTAGAAGTGCCTTGACTCACCGAAGCGCTCCCGGGGCGCCGGGTTTCCAGAGTCCTTTTTGTTCCGCAACTCCTGGATGTGATCCCTTGGCAGGAGTGTGATGGGACGCACCCGCTTCCTCATGGCAGCCGGGGAAGGTGACATGGCTGGTGGCCTGGCTGGGCGCTGCGCTCCAGAGGGACACCCAGATTTGCTCCTAAAAAGCGATCGTTGTGGTTAATGGGAGGTTCCGGTGCTGCTTTTTAAGCAGAGCCTGGGATATAGACAAGGTATCGCTGGGTATTTCCATATATATATATTATTTTTAATTTTTATTTTATGCCGGTGGGATACTTGGGTATTCCCTGTCCGTGGCCAAACCGGGCTGTGGATGCATCCCACACAGTTCAGGACTTCCCGCCCCTCTTCCCAGCGAGAGGTCTGTGTCTGGAGAGGTCTTTGCTGATTGACTTGTCCCGATGAAAGAGCTCCTCGCACGCAGCGGGAGATCTGCCCGGTGCGGAGCGAGAGCTGATGCGGAGAGAGCCCTGTCCCTGTGCTCTGCATTTTCCGTGGGCTACCCGGGAGTGCTGCGGGCAGCCGGGATCCAGGGAATGTGCTCTGTAAAAGAAATCAATAAAATTAGGCAGGGGCTCATTAGGAAGAGTGCTTGGCTTCAGAATGGGTTTTGCTGAACGACTGTAGAGTGCCAGCATCATGTATTGTAATAATGAGAATTTTAGTGTTTTAAACTCTTCCTATGACCGTGGTCAGCACGGAGATGCTGCCAGATTGCCACCAACCCTCTCAAGGAACCACCTTTTGTCTCTGTACTGGTCTCCTGGGCTTAACTTTATTGCAGATTTCTGCTTCTAACTCACTTTGCGAACAGCTTTTATGTAATATTGCGGGTTGCCACT
Source organism: Cephalopterus ornatus (assembly GCA_013396775.1). NCBI lineage: Eukaryota > Metazoa > Chordata > Aves > Passeriformes > Cotingidae > Cephalopterus > Cephalopterus ornatus. Next base: position 14,665 of record VZRE01003444.1, on the reverse strand, counting down.
TTTTTTTCTTTTTTGGCTGTTGCTATCAAACGGATGCAGGATGAATTGTGGTTCTGGCGGCTCCTCCTCTGAACCTGTGGGAATTGCAGAAAGCCCCACTGGACTGAGTGGGGCTGTCCGTGAGCGGGCTGACCTCCATCCTTCTGGGAGCACTTTTAAAAGCGAAATCTCAGGTTTGGAAAAGCTTTTTCCCTTGGAAAATCCAAAAAGCAGCAGAAGTAAAGCTGTGGCTAAACTGACCCGACTGCAGCATCTCTTTGTATGAGTGCGTGGATGTGATGGAGCCAGCCTCCCTCCTCCCCAGGGATGCTTCCCAAGAGCTGTGATAGCCATGGTCTGTGAGCTGATTAAAACAACCTGGTTAATTGATTCTTAACCTGATGATCAACTAATTAACCAGTGTTGTCTTTTTGTGCTAGCTTGGTTAGGTTTATATTCCTGTTGATCTGTTGAACAGGTGTAAGATGCCTCCTGGGGCAGTGCTTGGGACCCTGTTGCTGTGTAGGGACTTTTCAATGAGGCCCTTGGGAAGTGATGGGGGTTTAGTGACCAACTGTGTGTGTTGTAAATGTTAGATTTATTTTTAACAACAACAGAGATTCTCGGTGAGAGCAGGTGTTTCAGCACTGGCTGTTCTGCAGGTGCCTGTCTGTTTTGCAGGAACATTTTAGGGATGCAGCTGTTCTGGTAGGTGGTGGGACCACGGGTGATGCCTTGAACCCCACATGGGTCATCTGTGCAGCTGAGTCACAGTGAAATTTAGGACTTTCCTGCTGAGTTGTCTGCTGCGTGGGGCCTCTGTGCCAGCTCTGGGCTTTGAAGCAGTGGGAAAACGTTTCCTGTGACTTTGAGAACACAAGAAAAAAAAGGAGCAAAGGAGGCTTAAAAGTCACAACAAACCCAGCTGCCTCGAGATGCTGAGCCTGGTGGTGGTGGTTGCTGTCCCTGAGAAGAGGGGGATGTGTTGATCATTTAAGGAGGGTCTCAGTTCTTGCTTGCACATCATATCTGTGCAGGAGGTGCCTTTCCAAGTGCAGAGGTGGGGCCTCGTGGATTGCCTCGTTGGCACGGTGGGGATGGGGTGTTTTTCAGGGAGGATGCAGAGGAAGGGAAGGCGGATGCTCTGGCTGGAATCAATAGTGTCTTGCTAAGAGCCCATCGATCCAATGTGTGGTGTTGCATTAGTACAGCCACAACACTACCTCCCTTGGAGTTCTTTCCTCCTTGAGCTGGAACCAGGATGAGAGAAACTGCTGGAGAGCCACTTTAGAGTGTCCAAGTGGGACTTCTCTGGTTTTCCCACCTCTCCTTCTTACTGGACTGCAATGGGGGCTGATGTGTATTGAGTAGAGAGCCCTTAACTTCCACGTGATGCTTGCAGAAGACTTTCTGGGACCTTGTGGGGACATGTGGCAGTTTCTTGGCGAATAAGTTCATCATCATGCTGGTGAATTTGGTGTGTCAGACTGGGTGCTGCCCTGAGGAGCACTTAAACTGGAGAGGAACGCATCCTGGGAACACCAGCAGCTCCAGGTTGCTGGTGGAGGCCTTCTCCATGTGATGTCTCCCTGTGCCCCTTTAAGATCAGGGCTGGCTGGTGTTTAATAGCCCCCATCAAACAAGATAATCAATAGCTGTACCTAATTACGAGCATGAGAGTAGTTCCAGGACTGCATCAACCTTAAAGCCCGTAGGACTCCACTTGGGCAAATAGTTATGGGGAGACATTTGAATACCCTTCTCACTCCCAGTGCTTACCCGGGGACGTGGGGATTTATCTGGCTGTGGATTTTGTTTTGTGGCAGAAGCACCCAGGAGGTCAGTGCGTGTCCCAGCAGAAGAGGAGCTGTGTAGCGAAGGATGCAGACCAGGTCCTGGAGCTGCTGTCACCAGCATGTGCAAGAGGAGTAGGGCAGGTAATGGCATCAAGGATTCCAGCTGGCAAAAAACCTGTTCCAGATGGAAGGTGCTGGAGCCTTGCCCAACCTGTGTATATTGCCCAGTTCCCCCAAGAAACACCTCTCTGAGGCTGCCTGGGCTGATCCTGCTCTGCCACATCCCCGAGGTGCCCAGCTGCAGCACTGCAGACAAACTGTTTGCTGCTGGGCAGCGCAGTTTCTCAAAACCCTGTTTACCTGCAGAAGGAGGCAAAGGCAGCTCCCTATATGCAGTGTTCTTTCCTTCCTCTCCGGCCAGGGCCCTCCAAAGAGACCTGTTGCTTATGCAGCTAAGCTACAGCCCAGGTAGCTGCAGTCAATCCCCGTGAGCCTGCCCAGGTGCCAGCGTCACCCTGTAATGAGATAACGGGGATGCTTTGCTCCCTGAGCTGGGTGCTGGGCAGGATGGAGGGAGGACATCACCCACGGAAGGTGCCACCCCCAGCACAGGGTTGATTTGCAGCATTCAGGCAGAAATTAGAGTTGTTTGCATGGCTAGCCTTTGTTACATTGTAAGGTGAAGCTCTTCGTGTGACTAAAACAACTGTAATTGCTTTGGCTTCTGGATGTTCTGCTGTCTTAAAGGTGCTTCTTAAAATATGTTAATTGTTCTTTTAAGTATAGGCTCTGAACCTCATACAAAACAGTGCTTCTGCCAGGAGAGGGAATAAGCTGTGCCTTTCTGCTCCTGGGGTGTTGTGCAGCTCAAGATACACTCTTTGGAAGGTTTGCAGGCTCTGGGTAAATAAGAAACCAGGGTATTTATTTTTTATATTTTTTTCCTACTGTTGTGCAAAGTGACTGTTACTTGCCAAGTATTTTCTCACAGACGATAGAACTTAATGCATTTAAAAATCCTCTTCTGATGGCTAGTGTTGGGTGTAGAAAATGCTCTGGTTTTCACTTAGAGTTGTATTAAATAAAGTAGCTGGAATGAATTGGTGGTTTGTGACCCTGGGGAGAAACTTTTCAAAAGTGAATAAATGCTGCCAGTGTGATCACACACTGATTGAGTCAATGAATTGGCATAAACCTTCTGGCATAAAAGCTTCTGAAAATGATTTATCCTTCAAGGCTTGGGGAGGATTCATCCTCAGTATGTGCCTATGTGCTGGATTGGGGCTGAGCAGTGGCTGGGAAGGAGAGCGAAGATTTTCTGTGGGTTGTGATGCCTAAAATCTTCGTGAGAAAAGGCTCTCCAGGCAGTATTAGATAAGATAGAGAACAGCTTTTTTAACGAAGGACTTCTGGCCTTCATATCCTTTCATATCCTTTGCTGATTCTCATATCTGGTAGGGACATGCAATCCTAAGACTCCCTTTTGCCCGGGCACTGCTCTCAGGAGTGCCCCACCGGAGTCCCTCCAATGGTCTTGGGCCTTCTATCTTGTTTTGTCTGCCGTGTCTCTTGCTGTTCTGCTCCAGGTGCACATCCCAACGGAATCCAATGGAATGTTTTCGCTAAATATCTATTGCCTTGAAAAGACTGTTGAAAAGACGGTAAACAGACGGTTAAATGGAAGCTTCAGGAATGTGACGCACAAACTGTGAGAAAGTAACGGTCTAAAGTGAAAGAAAACTACAGCTACCTTAAAATCTACAAAAACCCGAAAATTTTAAAAATTCTAAATTGTGTGGAGCAAATTTCTGGGAATAAGAGTGGGGAACAGGGCAAGTTTAGGGTTCAGTCCCTGGGCATCCGCAGGACCTCTGCTGCAGAGCTCTGAACTCTTGCTGCTGCCATTTCAGCTGCTGTTAGGAAAAGCAGGTTATACTTGAAGGTTTTTGGCTTTTTTTCTCCTGTATTTTAGATTATGAGAACATGTCTGGGTCACTCCACAAAGGGCAGGGACAGCTTGGAGGCCACACTGGGATTTTTATTTAAGGATGGGGCTGCCTCGCTGAAGGAGCCAGGTCTGTCAGCATCCCCGGGCTCCTCCTGATCCTGCCTCATTATGAGCTGCAGTCGCAGAGAGAAAATCATTGAAATGTAAAATATGATTGCTCCAGCCAGCTCTCTGCAGCTGGGGACTGTGCCAAGGGCACGGCCAGCGCCGCAGCAGCCCAGGGGCCTCCTTGGCTTCCCTGGGATGGCGCGGAGGTGATGAAGGCAGAGCCAAACCTGGGCTTTAAAGACCCTCCACTGTTTAAGTCCACTGTGTCTGAGGCCCTGGGTATATGCAAGGAAGGTGGGAGACTGTGGCCTTGGCGGCATTTCCCTCCCTCGGTGGGCATGGGATGGCTCGAGTTCACCCTGTGTCTGGCACTGTGTGGGTGCCCTCCTGGCACCACAGGGCACGCCGCTCCAGGGGCTTTGTGCTGTAAAAACAATCCCATTTTCTTTTCTGTTTGTGCAGTTTTTCATTTCAGTTGTGCAGTTAATAGCCCCCGTGCTTGGGTTAGATGAGAGCCACTGAGCCAAGGAACATGGAGCTCAGTGCAGGTGCTGGGGCACAGCCCCAGGAATGACTCCAGCAGGGATTAATTAGCTTGATTCCAGCTGTACGCCCTCTTGCTGGTTGGGATTAATCAGCCTGCCTTTTTAAAAAATCATTTTTAAGAATTCCTGCCCTGATACTGTTCTAAGGGTGTGAAATTGGGGTGTGGAAGTCCCAGTGCATGCAAGCCCAAATGGCAGCGATTTGCTGGGTTAACTCCAGGGTGAAGGATGGAAACCTGGGAGCATCGGTGGGGTCTGGAGCCTCAGGCTTATGCTGGTTCTTATGGGGTGGGATGAATTGTTCCTACCCTTTCCTCACTGAGGAGGGAGTTTAACTGAGGTTATTTGTCACGGGCAGCCTGGCTGCTGTTGAGGAATATATTTACAAGGGAGGATTTTTGCTTCGTTATTCTTTTCTGCTGCCAATTACCTAGGCACAGAAAATAATGACCCCGAACATGAATTTGTGCATGTCTTCTGGTGACCAGGGAAGAAGTCTGTGTATGTTTGTGTCTGTACTTTTATACATTATATGTGTTTTTTTTTTTTTTGAAGATGGTATTAGTTTGCTGTAATCTGGTGCAGTTCTGGGCATGTTGGACTTTCAATTTACACACCACTTAATGTGTAGCTCTGTTCAGAAAAGCAGTCACATAGTCTTACTAAGATAGTTGTCCAGCGAGGAATCTACAGGAGTAGCCTAACATGAGCGTGAAGGTGGACTTTGGGCCTTTCAAGTTAGCCAGCAGTGCAATAAGTATCATGTAGCATAGATGAAACCCTGAGTTGAGTGTTTTTGTGTGGTGCTGTTGTTTGATCTTTGACCCTCTCTGCAAACAGAGGCATTTTGTGGTGGTGAAAAGAATATCAGTGTCAACTACAATTCCGGTCAGGAAAATGACTGCTGTTATTGCAGCAAAACCTCAAGCTGTGGCAGACACCTGAAATGTTTGCAAAACACTTCGGTGAAGAATTTGCTCTTTAGCAAAGCTGAGAAAAACTCCCTGTGAGCTTTCTGTGTCTCGAGCTGGTTGTGAAGCGACTGCCCTCATATGCCTCTGGCCTGCTGTAAGATATGTCTTGTGGGGTTGGGTTGGATTTTGACTTAGCCTGATCCTTTACATATGAGCAGGGACCTGTCCAGAGATGGTGGCAAGGCTGGGAAGGACTGGGTGTGGTGGGTGATGGGCTTCATGTGGCCCCCCTCGTTCGAACACTTTTTAATGTGTTGCCTGGGTCATGGTAAACTCATCAGTTTTAATAGTGAGACTTGTTAAGGGCTTGGTATTTCTGCTCTTTGCCCTTCCTGCAGTATCCGGAGGGTTTGGAGAGGAGCTTCCCTACAGGGAAGAGCCTGCAGCCTGGAAATGTGACTTTATCTCCAGTTGTGCTCTCCTTTGTCATTGGTTTGTCAATGTCCAAAGTCTTCCCCCGTTGACTGAAACCTGCAAGTCATGGGAATGGGTTAAACATGTCAAAGGCTGGACTATAGGACAAGATACAACCAATGTACTCTATAAACCCTTACTATTGACAATATAAGCCCTTAACTGCAGGTTAGGACTCCGAACTCGTGGCATGATGCAGGATGACCCACCGTGTCACTGTCCTCCATGACTTTTAACCAAATCCCATCTGATTTTTTTTTAATTTTATTACTTATTTTCTCTTCCACGAGCAATTTTTTGTAGTAGTGACTTTTAGTCTCCTGTGTCTGTCCACAGAAGCTGGTGATGCTCTTGGGACCTGCTCTGGCACTTTCAGCAGATCAACAATGGCACTTGTAACAGCTCTTGTTGCCGCCGCAGCTCCTCATGGTGCAGGGCAGGTTGTAGGATACGCTGTCCATGTCCTCCTTAATGTATAGGCATTGCTTCTTTCCCTTCATGTTCCCTTGGGGGTGATGCCAGTGGGGTGACTTCGTGTTCTCCGGGTGCTCCAGGTGTTTGGTGCTTATGTGGCACCTCAACAGGAGATGTGTGCTGTGTCACAGAATCCCAGAATGGTTTGGGTTGGAAGGGATCTTAAAGCTCATCCAGTCCCACGCCTTGCCATGGGCAGGGACACCTTCCACTATCCCAGGTTGCTCCAAGCCCCGTCCATCCTAGCCCTGGACACTTCCAGGGATGGGGTCAGCCACAGCTTCTCTGGGCAACCTACTTCTGCAGACAACCTTTGTCCACCTGTCCATCCTGATTTTTTGGATGTGCCTCTTGGCTTTCATCCATGAATCTCCGTTTGCCATGTGGTTCCAGCTTAACTATTCCTTGAGAACATGCCTTTTCCAAGATTGGGATTGACCAACCCTTACAGCTCACGACCACTTCCCATCCTCCTGGACTACGGGCTGCCCCGTGGTGAGGAGGTTTGTTTTCCTTGGTGACTCCACACCTCAGACCCAGCTAATCCATACCTTCACCCTTCCTGTGAGTCACTGCCCAAGCTCCTTGATGAAAGTGTCACTGAGGTGTGAGGTGCTGCTAGGATGTGCCAACCATCACTTACAGGCAGCAGAATGTGTTGTGGGTGAATCATGGCTGCCACTTATCAAAATGACATGTTACATGTCGGGGATGTGGCCCAGAGAGTCACCGCCCTTCAAAGGAAAGAGACCCTTAATATATTTAAAGATGGCTTTTTAAAAATCCCGGGATGTCCGGCTTCTTCTGAAAGCCCCACAGGGATGATGATTTTGGGTGGTTCAGGCAAACCTTCATCTGGCAAATATCCAAGCAGGCTGGATGTGAGCAGGCAGCGGGGGCTGCTGACATGTCTGTTATCAAAGGAGTGTTGAAAATTAATTTTTTTAAAGAAATAAAAATTAAAAAAGTCTGATCCTCGTGCCTCCTGTGGAGCCAGTCCTTGGTGCTACACCCCAGGCGAGCAGAAAGTCGATGTAAGTACATCCCAGGCAGTGAGTGGCTGCTGAGATGATAGAAGCTATAATTTTCAATCTAATTAAGCTGAGTAACTCCTTGTGGATTTGTGCTTCTTAGTTACTGTGAGCTCTGATAACGTGGCTGCTGTGGGTATTGCTGTTTTTCGGGCAGTGAGGGTGATGTCCCCCTGGGGTGGAGGAGTGGTACCCACTGAGTGCTTTGGGGACGGTGTGGGGCTCAGTCACGGGCACTCAATCTCCTGGTGGGGTGGGGCTGGAGACCTGGAGGTGGCTTTCGTGTGGCAGTGCTGGACTATTGTGGTCTTGGATTGGTCCCACCTCTCCTGGTAGGACTGTGTGTCCTGTTTGGGGAACAAGCTGTAGAAGAAGGTTCTGCTCCAGAGCCACACAGACCTGAGTGGGAGGTAGATGTGGGAGTACTGGTGTGGCTCTCACCAGCCTTTCTCTAGCTGGTGCCTGCTTTCACCACCATGTTTGGTGGTAAGAATTAAAATAATGAAGGAAATGAAAGACCAGGTGCCACTAATCCAGCTCTTGGTTGGCGTCCTGTGTCACTGTGCTGTCCCCTTGCCTTCCTGCCTCAACTAGCCTGGGAATAAATCACTTCTCTGCTTGGATAGACTGTGAACACCTGCACTTCCATCTTGTAGTTAATGGTACTGGTAAGGCATGTTTTGGCTGAAGCAAGACCTTTAACAGCACTAAAAAGCTCTTCTGGGAGCCAGGTTTGCGTGAGGTGTGAACATCTCACCTGGGGGCGGGTGGAGAGCTGCCCTCAGGAGTGTCTGCAGGGACTCCTCTACTCTGAATACTGGGGTTTTCTCACATTGGCTTTCAGGGGGCAGAGGTCCCGGTGTGATTGATCTGCCCTTGGCTCTCCCACAGCATGTGTTTTATGGCCTTGGGCATTATAAATACACTATCCAGAGGGATAAGAAGCTCGTGTTTTGCTCCTGTAAACCCTAGATATACCAGCTTTGAAATCTGTTGCTCTCCTTTCCTTTCTGCTTATTCTCTTTTTTTTTTTTCTTTTTTTTTCTAAAGCCTTTGTTTTGTTTTCACCCTGCCTCGGCAAGGAGTTATCTTGTTCCTCCCTGTGCAGAGTGGTGAGAGGAATGCTTCTGCTTCGTCTGCCCTGTCGCAGAGGATGGAGGCAGAGCTCTTAAATAAAACACTTCATTTAAAAGTAAACAAAAAGGAAGAAGAAGGAAGGAGAAAAATCTAGGCGTCTTAAGCGTGCAAAATCTCAATTCTGGAAAATACTGATGACGGGGTTAGAGGGCTGATGCCTTGGGTGCAACCAGTGGCAGGAACGGCTGTGGATTTCAGCCTCGGGGCAACCGGGCCCTGCTCCTGCTCATCGGGAGCTGCTTTGAAGCCTCGTTTGCTCTTGCCATGCCAAAATAAACTCAGAGTCAGGCTGTCAGAGCTAATCGTCGTCTTTCACTCTGCCCTCCCTGCTGCTGTTCCAGGGAGCGGTGGCTGTGCTCGCACCCCTTATTTTAGGAGATCCCTCCCAGGCGTGGGGACCATCCCTCTGATGGCAGGTGGGCACGGGTAGTGCTTTGAGAAACCTGAGCTACCCATTTGCCTGACCGTCAGGGTGCGTATGAATCATCTTTAGTAATGAAACCTGCTTGAATTTCCCTTTCAGCACCCGACACTCCGTGCAGGAGAAGATGGGATGGCTACAGCTCTCAGTCCCCAAAAAATGAGCTGTCAGCAGACTTTTCCTCCCCAGGCCCTGCTCCACCCAAAACAGAGGTTAGCATCCCAAAGTCCAGCACCAGGCAGAAAAACTACTGTTCTCACCCAGATGGAACCCAAAGACAAAAAGAATGTGGTGCAGAAATCCATATTTAAAAAAAAAAAGGCTATTCATACAAAACAGACTATTCTGTTTGTCAGTGCCAGAAAGTCTGTAGACTCTCAAAAATTTTTTTATTTTATTTATTATTATTATTATTATTTATAAAAGGGTGCTGTCGCCTGCCAGTCTTTGCTCTGGTACAAAGTTTCAGCCCTGGAGGGTCACGTGAGGTAAATCAGCAGAATGCAAACCGTGCTGTTACTGACTAAACTTTGCCCGGATCTCATCTAATCACCAGCCTGGCAAGTATTTAAGAGCTCCAGCTCTTTTCCTGTGAGAGGGGACTTTAGTCCCAGCTCTAGTCCCTGGAGCAGCACTTGTCCCAGCTGAGCATCCTTACAGAGTCCTGGCATCCTCTTGCTCTAAAGGGTGATATGTTTGCCTGAGTGATTGCTTGCTGTTATATCCCAATTTTAAATGGTATTTTCTTTCTTTTTTGGTTTTTTTTTTTTTTTTTTCGGTAGCAGGTGTACTGTTTTTTCCCCTTTTTTAGTTTCAGATAATTCTGCTTTAATATTTAATAATTCACAAGATATTACCCAAATTTAGGCTGTCATTAATCTGCAGCAGGGTGGTTTTTTGATTTCCCTGTGTGAAGAGAAGACTGGATGTTGTGGCTGATAGAAAATCCCTGTGATTTTAGTGTGCAGAAGTGTTTTAACCATTGGACCGCACAGCTCATAACTAGTGAGGTTTCACCCTTCTGGCACCTCTGAAGGCAGTTTCTTGTCTCTCCACGTTCAGTGCTAAAGGCTGAACGTTTCTAAAGGAAAAACCTTCCAACGAAACAATATAATTTTCCTCAGTAATACTTTGGGCACAATCTGTTGGCGGCTATTTTATCCAGCGTGCCATCTCTTGGCTTATAACCCTCTTTGATGTGGCTCATTCAGGGGAAAAATGGCATTACACACTACCTCAATCACTCAGATGTCAGAGAGGATATCGCGTTTGACTAATCGGGGGAAATTTGGGAAGATTTAGTAATGCCAGGAGACATGACCCACTTCCAGTTAAACGCTTGTCAGACAATAGAGATTGTGCTAAGTGGTGGGGGAGGGAGTAGCATTCACAGTGTAGAAATAATTAATAATTCTTTGTAATTTTAAATTTACTGTGCTGACCCTTTCCCAGGTTCCGGATGGCCTTGCTTTCTTTTTCTGTTTCCCTTTTTTAGAATAAGAAAATACTGCTGCTAACTGGTTTTCAGCCGATGTTTGTTGTCTGGAGGTGTCCATCCCTGGGGCCTGTGGATACCTGTCCTCCTTGGGATGTGGCTGAGGGATGTTGGGATGTGGCCTTTGTGGGGTGCTGTTGGGATGGAGGGTGTTGAGAGCTGTGGTGCAGCTGTTAGTGACCGCTGTTGGCTGGGGATGGGGAGCCTGGTGTGGGAATTTGCCAGCTCAGAAGGTGTCCACCTGATGATGTGCATCTTAAGTACATGAAGACTAAAGAATATTAATGCATAAAGCCGGGTTTCAGTGCTTTCTTCATACCACAAGCCACCTGTGTAGCACATTCCTGTTCCTGTGAGCTTCTGGCCAAAACAGCAACAGAAATTGCAGAGGTGTAGCACTGCGATGTTGTAAAAGTGAGAGAAAGCCAAACCTTGATGCTTAGGTTTGTAGTATATGAACCTTTCCTTCAAAGACAACAAAAGAGAATGTTCTTTAAGAGGTAACTCCATAATTTTCAGCGCTGCAAGTTCTGAGCAACTCATGGCTGTTGCTTTTTGTAAGGTTTTATCTTTGCAGCCATGTGAACTGAGCAAAAGCAACTTACTCTGCCTAAAGCTTATTAAACCCCTTATTAAAAGTAGTTCTGTAATCCTTCCAGAGTACAGCAACTGCACTTTTGCCTTAATTTCATATTGCAGCTAAACTCTGGAGTATCTTGCAATTTGCTGTGCTGGTAAGTATGTCCAGTGTGATGGGGCAATGTCAGAGCCCACCTGAAAATGGGAGGAGGAGCTGTGCTGCATGGGCAGCCTTTTGGGGGAAAAACTCCACCCTAAAGGTGTACTGGAACTGCTCCTGGCTTCTGGAGGGGGGTCCAAGTTTTCAACCATTTGTTGTGATTTTTGAAACCAGGCTTTCGAGTGATCATTCAGGTTTAGGTGGTTTTTAATGCTCTGGTTTTGCCTGCAGCTATGGACTCTGTTGCTCTTTCTCCACAGTATAAAATCAGCTCTTGTTGTCTAAGTAGTTCCCCAAATTCTGTCCTCTGAAGAGCCACATTACAGTAAGCTTCTAGTATCTTTACCAAGCAAGTTAACACCTTCCTTGGGTTAAAGTCTTGTTTCTTCTGCCTTCAAGCTTTGAAGTCAGTAGGCTGACATTTTTTGCCTGCATCTCTGTTGATAAATTCTGCTTTTACATGCAGTTACAGGCATAGCTGGAAGATACGTAGCCCTGATGCTTGTCTAGATAAATTAATTTCCTTTGCACACCTCTGGGTGTTTGGTGAATTGGTCACTGGGGGCTCTGAACTCCAAATGATCCTTGTGTCCCCAGAATGACTCAAGAGGAACTTCTGAAGCAGTAGCAGTGGATGTTGAAGCCCTGATGGATTGAAGTCATGTGTGATGCTGAGAGCATATGTGAACTTTGGGTGACTCAGGAGTGATGGTACCTGGTTGGGCAGGAAGGTGGTCTCGCTGATGCCTTTCTTCTCTCTCTCTCTCTCTCTCTCTCTCTCTCTCTCTCTCTCGTGCTTGGGCAGAGTCAACATATA
>VZRE01003438.1:523437-543165 GCA_013396775.1 Cephalopterus ornatus | reverse complement strand
CAACTCAGCATATTCTGTGATTCTGTAACAAATCTGTAAGATGAGTTCTGGAAAATGTTGTTATGTATTGCAGTATGCGAAGCACAGTTCAGGGGAGATACATGTCTTGTTGAATGGTTCTGCAGTTGGAGGAGCTTATCCACAGCCAAGGTAAGAAAACTGATTTATGTGTAGAAAGTCTAATAACTACAAAAAAAAAAAAAGTCAACCAGTTGTTTGGGTCTTCTGCTTCACAAAGCATGGGAAATGTAGCTGAGAGAGCCTAGTGCATCAAAGTCTGCTTGGTTGTGGGGACAACTCTTAATTGTACCTAGTTGAAAGAATTAATATGAAACTGGTGGAAGCAATCCTTTTGACTCCTGCATTTTACAAACTGCTGTGACGAGCGGGATAAATGCTCTTTGAAAGCTGTCTTCAAGTCAGTCAACATACTGTGGCAAAATGTTTATGTCTTCAAGAAGATGAACATTACAAAATTTCTCTTCAGCTACATGTCCAAGGAGAGGGTATTGTTACAAGGACTGTAATTTCTGTCAGGCCTAGGAGCAAACTTGGTAAGTTCTACAGGGAAAGTTCTTTGTCCTGCTATTTCTCCAGGACCAAGAGTGGAAGTAGTTTGAGATCCATTACAGTTTAAGAAAGAAAAAAAAAAAGCTTATTGAGAAGGATAATAGCACAGATTAGCTTCCTCTTCTCCTTAGTTCCTTGTATATTAAGGACAGGTGTATTTTCCCTGATTCACAAGGGTATCACTATGCAGAAGTTCATCTAAGCTTATATTTAAAATTTGTTGTAAAAGTACACCCTTTAGAACATTTACTGAGTGTGTGGCTGTAGTGACTGCTTACCTGTGATGAAAAATACATCTTTCCTTACCTCAGCAACTGTCCTGTCCAAGGCAGGTCAAAAAAAGACCTCTTTTAAAAAGCCATAGAACAGATCCTCCTCCTGTGTGTTCACTGAGGACTAAAAATGATCAGTGAAAAGTTAATTTTATCCCTGAATAGGAGAGAAACAAGAACCATCTGTTCCAAAACCCCACTACCTGCTTACTTCTGTCCTCCAAAAGGTCCATCTCTGTCCACAGCTCTCAGCGAATCGTGATGACTAATACAATCTCCTTGGATTGGTCTGGTGGTCAGCTGGGATCAAGTCTTCTGCAGATGATAATACCTGGCAGCAGGCCAATGCCCAGAATCCAGTATAGGTTCCTTATTTCTGTTAATTTACAGATTCCTTATTTCAGAAACCTCTTACACATAAATTAGTTCCACCAGTTCTTTGGGTTGCCAGTCTGATGGTATCTTAACCAATGAAATCACCACTGGAACACAGTCTGCCCAGAAAAAAACAAAGCCAGTTCATCTGTTTTCTTTGCTGCATATCTTCTGGTCCATTTATAACTGAATTTGTTTAAGAGATCAAGTTTGAAAGAGGCTAAAAGTTGAATAATTAATAGCAGAAGGTAATCTGAAAGATCTGCCTGTCTTCCTAAACATCTCTCTGGTCTGTTTTCAAGTATTTTAAAGCCAATTTCAAAATTTATCTGGTGTTAAAGTTTGCACATTTAAATCATCATTAAGTCACCAGACACTGCTTCAGTTAAGATTTATGTCTCACTTCACGGCAAAATAACTTTGCTCGTTCACATAGTATGAATTTACTTGGCAGACTTCTTTAATCATTAGCCAGTCCAAAAACTGGTTTTACTGAAGTCAGTTGTACATTGTTCCTCCACAGTTTCTGACTCCTCTGGTTAATTATTTCTCCAAATTTGGGGGAAGCTTCTTTTTTTTCTGGCAATAACATATGCAGGAATGAGCAATTGAATTAGAAGTAGTTGGAATCTTTATTTTTTCTTATGTTTTCACTATGTGTTTGACAGGCTTGGACACCTTGGACAGATAGGCAAAACCTGCTGTTGCAGCCGCTGCCATACCAAACTTGACCAGAGAAGGCAGCTATTGGTATCTGCCTCCTCATGTTCCACTTCTCCAGAAGTTTAAAATAACTTGCTAACTTCATGAACCAGTCTCAGCTGGCTGCCAGCAGACACTGGCAACCACCACATGTCTTCTGCTTCCACAGCAGAGCCCCAGTTGTTTGCCTGAAGGTGCCAGGAGGACAGGGAAGTGGTCACACTGTCACTGCTGGTCTCATCCAGGGAGTGACAACTAACAGTCCTTTCTTCTCAGGGGCAGTCTCAGAGCATTTAAAGTGGCGAAGAGACACTGCAGTCCTGATATAGACATTTGAGAAGACTCATGATGGGCAAATTAGAGGACACACCTAGGCTCAGACCTGGACCGAGCATTCAGGGTGGACACAGCCCTTATAAGCTTTCTGAGGAAAAAAAAGAAAAAATTTAAAGGTTGGAAATTACAGCACATCTTGCTGAAAGGGTTAGAAATCTGTGGGTTTGAAATGCCTGCATCTCACAAAAAAATTCAATTTACGGACATGGAAATAACCCTTTGGTCTTGGCTTCTTTAGATTAGATGTTATGAAGAAAATCTTTACTGTGAGGGTGATGAGGTGTGAGGTGTGTGAGGTGGAACAAGTTGCCCAGAGAAGCTGTGAATTCCCTATCCCTGGAAGTGTTCAAGACCAGGTTGGATGGGGCTTTGATAACCTGCTCTAGGGGAAGGTGTCCCTGCCCACAGCTGGGAGGTTGGAACTAGATGGTCTCTTCAAATCCAAACCATTCTCTGACTCTATGATTTAGTTGCTTTTTTGGTCTTATATATCGTAGACAAATACTTCATGTTACTGTTGCTGTCATTGTCTACCTAAAAATATACTTGTCTTGTGGCTGGTTTTATTTTTTTCATTTAAAGCAAAATTGCATTTTGTCTAAAAGCAATAACTACAAGAATGACCTTTTACTTTTTTTTTCTAAATTACGAATGCTTTTTGTTTTGTTTTTGCATTTTTAGAAGTTCACTTCTTTCTGGTTCACTTCATAGTTGTAACTTTTTTTCAGCTGAGCCCCTCTAAGATGAATAGGAAAATAAATCTTTAAATGCCTTTGACCTTTGAGGACATTCAGAATATGAATCAGATTTTTCTAGTCTGTGTTGAATCTGATTGTAATCAGAAGATATAAAGTCAAGCAAGCCCATATCCTACAGCAGTATCAGAGCCTTCATTAGTGTAAAGTAAAAAAAACTAATTAGTATTTCTGTTCTTTATAGTTCTAAATCTTTTTTTTCTTGAATCAGTTTTTTTGCAGATTATGAAATACCTAATCTCCAGAAAGACAAAATCTCACAAATTGTTATTTGGGTTGTGGATGATATTGAAGGACCAGATCTGTAAGTTACATTTTCAAAATAAAATTAATTTCTCCCTTTTGGATCTGTCTTTAAAATTTCACCTTATCCTTCTGTTTGATTATATTTGCATAGCACTTAGACTAAAGCATTTTAGATGCTTTCATGAACACAAAAGGCACAACCTACCATTCATAAAGAATACAGAAATACCAGAATTAGATAAAATATGAATAAATTCTAATATTAGATCTATAGTCAACTCTTGGTTAGATCTCTGTGTGTGGGTCTCTGAATCTCAGACCTTGAGTGAAGATATAGCTTGTACAGTTTTACTGAGAGTCAATCTGAATTTCAGATTAAGTGCTGACAAGAGATATTTCTTTCACCTTGCCATAAGCATTCTTTTCATTTTCACAGATCTTAACTATTTGAAAAATTTGTAGAAGCAGATAAATATCAACAGGGGGTTCCTTTTCTCTCAATAATTAATCCAGTAAGAAAATGTAGGCTTAAAAACTGTCTAATTTTGCTGGTAATGTAATTAAAACAAATGAATAAATAATAAATAGAACAGATCAGTTGGAACGGAATTGTCTGTTGGTAAATAGCCAAAGACCAAGTGACAATTTTCAATTGAAGCCTAATGGAATATAGACTCTGAAGTTAAAAAAAATTAAATCATTAGGCTGGAAATTAGGCCTTGTTTGGCACTGATTAAAGGAAGAATTAAATAGTCTATTCATTATAGCTTTTGTGGGAGTCACTGCAAATGTACATGGATGAATTGGGGGGTACAGAACACAGGAAGTCAGTTTTGCAGGGTCCCTGCAATTTAACATGAGGACACTTCATTGGTCTTAAAACTGCCCTGTCTGAAGAGAGCCAGAGAAGTGGACTCAGATGTCACCATATCCACCACGTGTGTCTGAATCCCAGGTGTCCTCTGCATTCTTGGGAGCGTGAGGCTTCTGTTCTTGCTATTCCATGGTTTTTAGTTGCATCCATTCATTGTGTGTCATTTCCCTTTCATGTCTCATCTCTGCTCCTTGCTATCTCCTTTTGCTTCTTTTTCATTCAATTTTGGCGTGGCCAACCCAGACAACATATTTGACCACAGTGCTGTGGAGTCTACAAAGCACAGTTCGGCCTTTCTCTCTAAATCAAAGAATGACACCCTTTGGGAGGAAAAAAACCATACAGCTCATCTTTCTAAAAGTTCCCCATACTACAAAGAAAAATAAAGACAAGCACTGGATATTAGTTTATCTTTCAGTTAATGGATGCATGGGAATTTTGTGTGGTTTTATAAATTGCATTCTACAGTTATTTTGTTGGTCCCCGTATGTTTTCTGCAGTCTGCATACCAGTGGATAAGTAGCACTGGCCTTAATACTTTATGTTGGTGCAAATTTAGAGGTGTCAGCAGGTTCTGTACTATGCTAAACTTTCTTGTGCTAATTGGACCACACATTAAAAAATCAGTGCTAGAAACAGAAGATTTATTTAGGTTTTTTTCTGTTTTTTTTCTCTCTCTGTGTTTTTCGATTGTTCAATATTCAAGAGAGAGAAAAAGCCTCTAACAGAAAGAGTATTTCTGTTTTATTATAACCAACTTAACCTATAAAGACAGGCAGAATCAACTTTAGCACTACCTAAATAGTTGCCAAAGAATATTACAAATGAAACATTTAATATTTTACAAAATTATTTAGCTCTTTTTCTGTCTAATCTAATGTTAAAGGTGGAATTATTGGTTAATAGAATCTAAAAATGATAGACTTGCTTCTAGACTGCAAACTAAGTATAAAATGTGACACGACTGTAATGTAAGCAAATGAAGCATTATAAATAGCAATGTACACCATTCTTCTGGAGGTACTATGGAACACAGAAGTGGCAAAGTAATGGGAATTTACTTTACTAATTCCATCAAGTTCAGTGAAAGGAAATTATATAACAGAAGACTTGCAATAATATTGAAATCCTTTTTCACAGAGATTCCTGTGGAACCCGCAGTGTAAAGACATTAGAAACCAGGCTGAAAACCCTTGGTTACAATGTCACTTGCACTGACAATTACAAGTAAGTGAAAATACTGTATTAATATGGTGTATTTGCAGAAGTACCTTATCTATTTGATTCTTACTTTTCAATACTTTAATGCCATTAATGTTGTGTCTTCAGGAGAGACTGATATGTTGGAGGGATGATGTCGCGTTTTTTAGACTTGGTGTTTTTTGGCTGTGAATTGAGCAAAACACTACATTGTGTTGTATAATTAGATGGAACATTGTACTCAATGTCAGACGCAGAAGATGGCCTCATATTCCACTTCAATTGTAAAATCTTTATTTGGATTGAAAATCTAAGCAACAGTTAAAACCACTATTGTATGTCTGCAGGATTATTAGATATTCATAGTAGGATTCACAACTCTAGTTATTCCTAGTAAATTTTAAGAAAATTTAATTGAAGGGAAGTTTTAGACATGACAATACTCTGATTTTGTTTCATTTTTTCATTGGTTTTCCTCATTTTTCTGCCTGAAAGATGCTAAATAAATTGATATCTCCACAGGTCTGTAGTGTTCTTACTCTGCTTGGATTATCCTGATAATTCTAAGTGTGGCCTTCCATCGTAAGTAAAAGAAGTTCAATCCATCCTCAGTGTCCTTACAACTGAATAAACAATGCAGAAGTCAGCAGTTCAACAGACCCAACCTCTACCATCTATTATATATCATCCATATGAAATATACAGTATTCTTCAATTTATTATTTACTGTGCCTTGAGCAATCTGTCTCTTTACAAATTGTGCACAATTGTCTGTGAGCACCTGCTGTTCAAAATTAGGTATTAATGGGTTCTCATCAATCACACAGTAACACTGGATATGATTCATGGTGTGAATGAAGTTTGTACATATCACTGTTCTGGTGCAAAATCTATTACAAATTTGAAATTGCTTTATTTAATATTGTTCCTTGAATGATGAAATTGTAGGTCAAATGGCGGCACATTTCTCTAGCTACTGGAACTAAAGTTCTAATTTTGAGGAAGTATCTTTTTCATCTTCCGTTTTGTGTGAAACTCAATTTCTATATTTCAATGTATTTACCTTGGGCCCAATGCATTTACCTTGGGCCTTACCTAGTAGGGCATCTGCAGAGATGCAGATGACATCCAAGACACAACTTTTTTAATTAGCAATCATCACTCCAAAACTAGCTTTTAATATTTTCCCATCTTATCCTTATTTTAATTTACTATATAAAGAGAATTAAATTGATTTATTATGTATTTCAGTGATTTTACAGTAAAGGTTACTCTTTTCAATTGTGACTAGTTTTCTTAATCTATATGCTGTTGCATGTTTAGGTACACGTAAGATACTTGAACTTCTGCTATGAAAGATCTTATTTGCTGTCCCTGGTTATGGCAGCAGAGATGTGCATCTCCTGCTTGCCTCCCTCTGGGGAGGGGCAGTAGTGCTTCATGCAGTATAGAAAAGTAGGTGTATATTGTTCTCTGTAACATATTTTAATACACCCTTAGAGAGAAAGCAAGTACCCTCTGTTGTTGCTGGTCACTGAAAACTTTTACTCATCTTGTCATGCAACAACGCTTATTCTCACGTCCAAATTATATCCTAGCACCAACCTATAAATATTATGAAAACAGACTCCTTCTAGGCAGTAGATCATAGGACAGGATTCCAGTCTCGTTAAGGTTTTTATTTGTTACAAAATGCTACTTGCACAGTGGATTAAAATAGGGTTTCCTTGTTCTGACACTGAATGGTAAGGCTTTTGTTCACATGTTAAAGGAAAGTATATTTATCCCATGCAAAATCATCTGTGAATGTAGTGACAATGTTAGCAAACTGGAGGAAAAAGCACTTTGCAAGACTTAAAAAAATATAATATTGTGACCTCTTTTAAAATCTGTTAATCTTAACCTCTCCCAGATTTTAAATAATTTCCCTCAAAGTTTTGTGGTGTAAGTATATGTTCCTCAGCTGAGAAAACCTGGGTGAGAAGGCTTATGGAAACCATTAATGTCTTTCTCTTTTCAGCTAAGGGATGAGCATACCAGTTCTGCAGTATTACCACATAGTGCTTGCACTGTGTCAGCAGGGGAGCAGCCACCCCTTCCCTTCCATCCATGCCGGTACTTAAAGTAACAGAATAACTGGCATTTTCTAAGCACCATTTAACCAACTCAGATGTCATCATCCTCCTTAGGAAAAGTTTCCTTGCTTGCTTCCTGCCTGAACATTCTATTCCCTCCTGTATGCATGGCATTGTAATCAGTTTGATTTACTTCCTATCTGTGCTATCCCAAATCAAGACAGAGCTTCCCAATCAGAATGCTAAACTATCATTGCTTCTCCTTGAAATTCAGGTAACTAAAGTGCTTCAAGCCAATGAATACTTACACTTTTCCCCAAATCACTTACTTCTCTGCAGTAAATAATATCTCCACTGAAATTAACTGCCCTTTCACAAAGAGTCTTGAGCAAGTGCATACAGATTATTTGATGATTATCTTAGGTATGTTTTTTCTGTGGATGGATCCCCACTCTCTGATGGTTCATTAACTGACATGGGAGCAGTCTGGACAGTAGGGGTATCACTATGAAGAGCATGTATCTGTGAGGAAAAGGTTTCCTTTGCAGAGTATGTGCGCTCAGTGTACATGCAGTGTTCATACTTCCATAATAAACAGAGAAACAGGCATGCAGGCTCTGCTGAATCCCCTTTCACTGAGGGGATATTTGCTGTTACAAGGCTGATAGCTGCCTTCTTAGCCTGCAGAGAATAATGTGCCGAGCCCAAAATTAACAGAGTTGGGCAAGTCATTTTTTATGTCTCCACAGCTCTTGTTCATGGGCATAGCAAAGGAGAGGAGTGGGTCAGGGTAGCAGAGGGATGGCCTAGAAGGTGCTTTAACGCACCTGGGGCTTCTTGGGTTTTAATAGTGCCCCTTAACTCCTCTCCAGACTTGAATTATGTTTCTGCTGAGTCAAATTTGGACTTTGGCTTGTTTAGCTGACACTCTGACTTTTGAAGAAAACTTGTAAGTAAAACTAACCACTAGATGGCATAGATCGCTTACAAACATAAGCAGGAAGGAAGCCAGATGCACTCTATTAGTAGTGGTATTTATTACTTGCATTATTGCAATGTCAGAGAGACTTGGAAATGGATCTGGATACTGCTGTATCAAGTGCTGTGAAAATAAGTCCTACAGGACCACTGCTGCCTAGAAGAGCTCTATAAAGTCACAAGCATAAGGCCAGAGACAGTAAACGAAGAGGAAGAAGCAAGAAGGCTCAGGTGTAATGGTAGAAAGGAACGTTCCCAGGATATTCCAAAGGTACTTAGTTTGTAAAATCATGACAGCCACAGGGAATCTGTTGGCAAGCTCATATAAACTTCTGGCTTAGCACTTGGACCACGAACTTCATCCTTGGCAACATACCCCTGATATTTAAAAGAATTCTAACTCAGCTCTGCGCTGTGAACATCCTGTTTGTTTTCTCTTCTTCAGATCTGCACCAGCAGCACAAAGAGGACCTATATCTTCAGACAGAGGAGGCAGCTGGAACAAGCTGATGTTTGTTTCTTTTGTAGGCTTTTTGTTCAGATTTGCTTTAGTGTACTAAGTTAATCAAATGAATCCATATCCTCTGTTTGCCTTAGCTGGCTATAAATTTGCCTTCAGCTAATTCCTAACTGCAGTTTCATCCTGCATCTGGGACTGGCAAACCTGCATATTAAAACCTTTCATACTAGATACCAACTTCTTTTAGTATCAAAAATTAACCTGCTGATGCTAGAAAGCCTCACCCTTCATTTCCTTCTCTTGCTTAGAAGAAATGCATTGCTATTTCCTCTTATCTTTATTCTCCAGAATTAAACAAGAATAATACATTCTGTTCACATATTTCAGAAAGAAAAGTGAAACTACGCCTGTCATACATCACCACACAGATAACTTGTTTATAAAAACATCCTAGCATTTGGCCTTGGAAACTTAAGTGACTGACTGTCATGTTTTGGGGAAGGGAAATATGAATTCAGATAGGAGAGATCTTAGCTTTCTCACATGACACAAGATACAATAGGTAAGACAGTGGAAAATTAAACTCATTTTTATAAGTGGTCCAGCCAGGCCAAACTTACCTGAAACTATCTTACGGCAAGATTCTGGCTTGCATACTTGCATACAGTATTTTACCACATGATATTGATTGCTTTGTCATCCACACAGCTGTTCCTGGCCACTGGGTAGCAAATAGTCAGGAATACCTAATCGAGAAAGTTCCTCAGTTTTTCCACCATGATGTGATTTATGGTATATCATATTCAGACAAAAACGTGCCAAGTCAGACATTGGCCTACTTGCAGTGAACTCAGCATGCTTCAGAATATACTGAGGAGAGAGCAGATGCCATCCTGAAGGTTTCTTGAGTTACTTTTGTGAATTATCTTAGTGTTCCAGCTAGATACTTTTCTAAACCACCAGCTAAACATCCAGCTACCACGATGACACATAAATCTTCAAAAAAAACCCAGTTGTTCTACTAGAGAAAAATTTTATGTGGAATTTTGTTGCACATTCTGTGCTAGCTTCTGTATTATTTATTTGTGTTTATACTAGCTGGTTGCCAGGAAACTGTGATAGGATATTCCTGTTATCTGAGTGAATCTGATTTAGGACTCCATAGTAGATTTACATCCTTTCACTCCCTGTTACATCCTATCCTCCCTCATACAATTATATCACGTTGTATCTAAAGTATGTTGTTGTTGCTTATTTGTCTTGCTTCCATTCCTGTAATAATCTTTAATTTGGTTTTAATGCAAATCTCTTTATATTACACACATAGTTGGGTTTGCCTGTGTTACCGCTGGGTTGAGTCTTCAGCTTGAAGGATTTTATGTCTCTTTCAAACACAAAAAATACTGGCAATGCAGAATTACTGAAATCAGAAGTTACAGACCTTTGAAAATCTGAGCTGCAGTGTGCCTCAAAATTGTTCCCTATCTATGCTGTAGCATTAGTCTTCTGATTAGTTCTTTCAACATCCTTCTCACTTTTATTGCTTGTTTATTGCTGTCCTTAACGGGATCTGCCAGAATAATAAGAGAGGTATCTGTTTGTAATGCAGTCACATCTCAGATAACTAAACCCAAGCAATTTTGATCAATCTTCTATTTGCCCACAGCAGGTCACATCATGACACATTTTGAGCCACAGGCTGTAGAGATGGTATATGTGAGGCTCACAGATAGGTATCCAAGCCATCATCAGGGCTAGTGTTGGCCTACCTATTGACCTGGACATGATAGTGTGTGTGGGATTCAGAGAACAGCTTAAAGCCATTAACAAGCCATGTGCCTCTTAGGCAACTTCCATCCACATGCCAAGCATCCCAGCTGGCCAGCTTTTGCTTTACAGCTTATGAAAGCTTTTCACCCTCTGCTGCAATCCACTCCAGCAGCACAGTCAGTTCTGGCCATTACATATGGTACCAAATACACTGAAGGGATTGCTAAATAATTCTGTTTTGAAAAAAAAAATAAATTAAAATGCAAAGTAGGATAGCTACAATTCAAAGAATTCAGTTGTTTGAATTGTATAACGATTGAATAACAAGGTTATTTACTGCATAACCCTGTATCAAGAACAACATACTCAGTATTTCTTGCAGTGCTTTCTCATTTCTAATGTTCTTGCCTCTTTTCGTATTGCTTCAGCTTGGTAGCAAAGACAGCAATCTTTTTTCTCCAATACCTGTTCAATAGTGCATCTCAAAGTTGCCGGAAAAAATTGGGAAGATCTGTAAAGATTTTTAGCTAACCAACTAATATAGATGGGAGCGAAAAATAAAGCAAAGTTCTAGATGCATAGGTTTCTTGAGATCTTAGAGGCAGCACATTGCAGGCTGAGTGTGAATCATTTGTTCTGCATTTAATATAATGCTTTTAATCTGCATGAAAGAACAGTGTGACTGGCATCTCGGAAGCAGAGAGGCAGAAGTGTCAGCAAAGCAAGAAACAATAAGGTCATTTGTTACTCTCAGAGAGAAAGAGAGACAGGAACAAGTCTTTTTTATTTCTACATCTACAAAGGATGTGAATAGTACTGTTTACACATATATGTTACACTTTAGTGGTGGCAATCAGCTAGGTGTGCCTGTGCTCTGTCTTGGACACCCAGTAAATGCTCTGGATAGCAACGTCTCATGTAACAACTGCGCCAAATTTGGAGAAATCATACTGTCCAAAAGGAACCTGCCCTTCTCTGTAAACTCATGCAAGCTTGGTAACATTCACCAGGGTGCTTCAAATATAGATTCAAAATGTTTCAGTCATTCATATTTGTACAAGAAGTACTGCAAAAACACCTGTCTCCAGACCTGAATTCAAGGGAGAAAATGTTTCAGATGAAAATAATATGTGTATCACTTCATTTTGAATTTGATTGAATGCCTCAATCCTATGTAGATCTGTTAATATCCAACTATTTATGGCCAATGAAAATATCATGTACAGGAGCATTACAAGGTGCTCTGCATTTCCGCAGACAGACTGTGGAAGCTACTGAGACTACAGTAGTATTTCCTGCTGTGCCCTTTTTTGGACCATTTAAGAACTCAGTTATGTTGCATTCTTCATTCCTATATAATATAATATATAATCACTCCTCCTGCTAATTTACTTTTTTTTTCTGCTGCATATGTTTCAGATACTGTATCTGAAAAAAGCTGAACTCAGAGTAATTCTTTTCTCTAGCATGTATGTGCATTCATATGTATACATCTGCTCATAACTGCTCTGTCTATTTTTAAATGCAAACTCTTGAGTGCTCTGGAGTAAGGAGTTATGAGAATAAAGCAAGGACAACCTGATCACCTCTCTGCCCTTTTTATACTGCTGGTGTTTATTTTTGTCATATTGGCCTTGATGTGATATCCAGCTGACATGAATATGTTTTCAATCAGCAATCTTAAATGTTGTGAAATGTGACCTGAAACCTCAAGAATTTTCATAATACCTATTGTTCCATGAAAACTAGCTCTTTCTCAATT
The DNA here is from genome assembly GCA_013396775.1 of Cephalopterus ornatus. Taxonomy (NCBI): domain Eukaryota; kingdom Metazoa; phylum Chordata; class Aves; order Passeriformes; family Cotingidae; genus Cephalopterus; species Cephalopterus ornatus. Next base: position 530,790 of record VZRE01003438.1, on the reverse strand, counting down.
GAATTAGCTAGAAATAATTCTGATGTATTTTGCTTCAACAACAGTGTGAAGTGGAAGAAGGGTGCTTTTAGCAGAGCCAAGAAGTTTGGTTTAAAATAGCTCAGTATGGGGAGGCACAGTATCTTAATTTAGCCAAATGTTAGGGTGGCTCAAACACCTCACAAGTTTTTTTTGATTTTCAGGTTTTTCCTAATTCCAGCTTCTGCCCAGTCTAAATTTACTTGCTATTTTATGTAAGAGGTGAAGAATATAGTCTGCCAAATTTTGTTTATAATGTGCAGGCATCTGATTTCCTACAGTTTCCTACAATTTATGAGGGCAAGCTCGGAGGAGACCCTCATTCCCTTACTGCAGCAGCACAGTTCCCGTGCAGGCTGGCAGGGAGAGTGGTGCAGGAAATTGGAGCCTGGTAGTGTGGCACATATGTACCCTCACGCCGTGCCACAGTGTCCTTGCTGCCCGGGCAGCCCTTCCTCACCCACCTTCTCCCTTTCTGTGCAGCTCCAGCGAAGGTGAATCTGATGTCAGTTTGGATGAGTTACCTTGTATTTTTAGCAGAATATGTGAAAATTATGATGTTGGAAGTTCAATAGGAATGAAGGAGGAAATTAGACGTTTCCTTTCAGTAGCAGGCAGTGAAGTAAAGTAGTCTTTTACTTGTGATTGTTCGACTAGGAATACCTCTTGGCTCTGAAAGCAGTAATCGTGGTAAGTTCCCTAAGTGCAGACAGAGATGATCCTTCAAAACTCCTCTAGGATGTTTGGAGTACCTTGAGTTATACCCTTAATTACAATACTTAACAAAGAAATAGCATTTTTTAATCCAGTAACTGTTTGTTTGGACATCTCTTAGTGATGACATCTGATATAGTCTGCCATCAGGCATGAGTGCTTGAATAAATAATTAACAAGGAATATAAGTATCATAGGCAGAAACCAGAATTATAAATCAAGACTTTGGCAAATGCTGGACCACCAAACTGCAGCAAGACCTTTTCCTCCCCCCTCCCCGCCCCCCCCCAATTGCAACAGGTAAAGTCAAGAAAGCAGAGCTAAGAAAATTATATTCTGCATGCTGGTATTCTATATGCTACACTATATCAAGTTACAGATGTGGAAAAGCTCCTCAGTCACACTGTGCCATTTTGAAGAGCAGCAAGCAAAGAAGCAAATGAGCAGAAATAAGAATTACCATGGAAATTTTAGTCTTGTGATACCAAATCCTAACTGTAGCACATGCTGGCCTGTGTTGTGCTTCGTTCTTATTTTTCCCTTTGCTTTGAGAAAAGGTACCAGAAAGTCCAGATCTGGTATTTGAACAAAGCAGAATGTATGCTCTGGGCTTTCACCCAGAACTTTCTATCACTGCTGCCCATTAGCACAGGGTTAAATAAAAAAAAGAGCTGTTGGAATAACATAGAAGAAGAGCGATGACAAGCAAAATATGTGGTATACATGACATAAAAAGTAGTTAAGGACAATAAGCATAAGCAATAAACTTGGAAGCCACAGCATCAAATCCCAGACAAATATTTATACACATGTATACAAAGGCATATTTTACATAATCGTCAACCAGGAAGGATCTTCTTTGTTAAGTTTCTTATTTTTCGACCTTTGAACCGTCACATAGATCCTTTCCAAGTGGCATATCTACGCTGTATAGTTCTTTCAGGAATAATTGTGCTATTTGCACACTCTGGGAGGTCAGAAACGATACTTCTTTATCAACTTTGTTTCCTTGGCTGCCTCAGTGGGATAGGAGCCTGATGGGTATTTCTCTTCAGAATGTGTGAGCAGCATAATAATTAGTACTGGCCAGAAAGCAAGCACTCAGTTTCATGAAAGTTGGTGACGTTACTGCAGTAGCTTTTCCTCTGCACTAAAACTAAACTTTGAAAAATGTTTTGCACAAGAAAAGTGCAGCAGCCTTATCAGAAATCACAGTAAGATCCCTCACTGATAGGATGTAGCTTTGGTATAACTCTCACTTCTCGTAGCTATTCCTTTTTTTTATAAATTACATATATCTCAAGTAAAAAATACTTTCTTCGTAGCCTGATTCGTGTTGAATGCATGGTTCATTAAACACAGGTCTCCCACTCTGCAGAGCAGTGCTTTAAACAATGTGTTTGTGAATGTGTTTTTGAATGTGTTTTTATTTAGTTTGCCTAGGACATGATTTTCTGACATGTCTAAACAGAAAAGCATAGCAAAAAGTGGTGAAGGTCATACAGAAGAATGAAGCAATCTGTTTCCCCAAGCTGTTCTGGAGCTACTCCACAGATTGTGTTCCCACTCCATCTCCCTCCCCACCAGCAGTGTTTTTATATGTAGGGGATCTATTGGCACATCACTTTGTTCCGTGAAAAAATCAATGCATAAACCCCAGTTATGTCTTTGTTTTGTTATGAACCCACCACTTTATCTAAAAAAAAAAAGAAATACGGAACTGAAAAATACAAAAAGCAGCACTGGTGCCAGCAGGAAATTCTTCAGGAACAGCAAAGCTTAGGATGTACCTTTAGAAGTGCCAGACTCTCCAAGCAAAGGGGAAGGAGCAGATGGACTGACACTCAAGGGAAACAAACACGGAAATGGGAGGAAGATGCTTGGTCTAAAGAGGGAGAATGTTTTGGACCCTTTGGGATCTTTGTTTACAATAAACAAAGAAAAAAATCAGTAATTGGTGTCTGTTACCCTGTCTCACAGTGAACAGCACTGTCAGTGCTGTCGTGGCTCCAGCTGGCTACAAGTGAGCTCGCACAGCAACAAGCTGGGAAGCAAGTGCTGATCAGACAGACAAGGGAAAGGGAACTAGACTGTGCATGTCTGTGTGTAGAATGATTAAGGAATAGCTGTTCCCAAACACCTCTTCCCTGGACATGAGCTTTAAGTGCACATCCAATCACACTGTTGTTAAATTGTAAAGCAGTCAAAACTGCAGAACAGTTTGAAACACCTGGGCTGAAGGACAGATGTCACGACTTCTGAGAACGCTCAGGGTACATCTGTGTTCTTGTTTGTGTATCTTACCAGTTACTTGATCCAACTGAAATAATCCAGAAAGAAGCAGCTTGAAACCTAGTAATTCCAGTGACATTTCAGCAGAGTGCAAAATTTTTTTTCTGCTTTACCAATCCCTAATGGAAATAATTTGGGGAAAAAAACCCACAGAAAAATTAATTGATGCTGACACAGCCATGCAGTAACCCTTTACCCCAGCTTCCCTTAATCTCATCTATTGCTCCCAAAAATACTAGTCTAAGAGGAAGCATTTCTTAAAATCTTTCTGAAATGACAAGTGGATGAGTGTCAGAAACCTTGTTGTAAAAGCCTGAACACCACAGGTCTCCATGAGACACTTCTGTATGCTATAGAAACAAATGTCCCAAAAGAATATCAAGAAAGGTATCCAGTAGGGATAGTTTTTTCTGCTGTCTAGAGGGTATTGCCAAGAAGATGAAGCCATACTCTTTTTCAGGGATGCACAGTGAAAAGACTAGGGGCAATGGTTAAAAAGTGAATCAAGTGAAATTCTGATTAAACATTGAAAAAAAAAAAAGCACCAAGAGAGTGGCTTCCCAGAGAAGTTCTGGATTCTTCATCCATGGAGGTTTCCAAAACTCTACTGAAGAACGCCTTGAGCAACCTAATCTAATCTTGAAGTTAGCCGGGATTTGAGCAATGATTTGGTGGTGGGACCAGATAACCTGCAGGCATCCCTACATCATTCAGTGATACTGTGTGTATTCCAAGAATGCCAATGACTAAATATTTTCTTCCTGGAAGGGCCTGTCATACATAGTACTGTCCCCTTTTTTCATTTCATAATGCTGATGCATAACTGGAAAGGCAACTTTATTTTTATAACATCTTTAGCTGTCCACAGAGTTTTAGCCATCAGTCATACTGGGTGCATTTATTTTAAAACCTGAAGGCTAACAGGTTTTATCAAGGACATTTAAAATTCTAATTTAGGCAGCACAAATAATATTCCACAGCGTGTTGGATTCACACTCTACCTTGAGCTACAAATAAAGAGATTTGCTCTTATATGTAGTTTACTTCAGCTATTGTCTTCACGGAAAGTTTAGCTAGATTTCCATCTGTCTTCAATTCTGTAAAAACCCAGTATCTTTAGGGACCTGTCTGATAAAGTTCTTTAGTTCCATTAGTTATTCATTAAAAAGCATTCTGCAAATCATTATCACAAAATTATAGTTTCAGAAAATTATGCAGGTTGAGTCATCTCTCAAAGACAAGAGTAGCTTTGCAGTGATGTAAACCAGCTTGTCTTATTACACTCAGATATATCTCGTCTGGACACAGGGACTTATATTCAACCAGTGTGCTTCAATGGTCCATAACTCACTCTTTCTCTACTAAAGGTGGTAATTTGCTCCCCAAAACTCCCAGCTGGTTATTGTAGGCACAAAGACCCTGGGAGACCTGAGAACAGACCTTGCCAATGAAGAGTATGTGAGGTTTTTGAGTCACCTCTGCTTTATCACTGTTCTTTGAGACAGAGCTACCTACACCATTCAGCAATGGCTCCATATTTTCCTTGGTGTTTGTCCTGCTCTGCATATGCCTGTTGAAGCCCTTCTTGGTGCCTTTCCACACGTCAATAATTTTAACTTTGGTTTAGGTTTGGCTTTCTTAATTCCTTCCCTGCATGTCTGTCACACACACAGGGCCAGCTAGGACATCCCTGCTCCCACAGCTCCTGACTTTAGAGGCACCCAGCTCACATCCAGAGCTGGCCCTCAGAGACCCATTCACTGCCCTTGCTTCTGAGTCATGTCACCTGCTGACTGGCTCCTCCAGCTTGATCTCCTCTAGTGCTCACACAATCACTACACACCCACGCTCACTCCAGGGGCACGGACCCTCCAACTCATGGTCTGTACTCACACCCCCGTACACACACATGCACACACAGAATGCAAAGTCATCACCCAGGGAAGACCTGGGAAGGAGTTGAAAGAGTCAGGACAGACTGCTTTGGTCAGGCACAGAGCACAGCCAGCCAAGCAAACTGACCTGCCAACTATTCATATGCAGTTGCCCCTCTTATTCCCTTACCCTCTGTTTTACCACTCTTGTTCCTCACAAATTACCTAAGCCTCTCTCTTGTCCCATCTTTGCTTCCCCTCCAAAACATCCTATAATATGTCTTTTGTGATCATGAACTGCTTTTCTCCTGCATCCCACAATGTATCCCAGGCAGGATATTATTTGGTTTCCCCATCCTGTCATTGTGTCTCTGAGTTCCTTTGTGGGTGTGCAGATAAGCTTTACCACATAACTTAACAGTCTGGGCAATACTTCTATATCCCTCCCAAATAGTCCATCCCTGCTTCTGCTCTCCCCTTACTCTTTCTTCCAACATTTAAACTCAGTCAGGAATTCCTGATTTGGCCAAGCTGGCCTCCTGCCACAGCTTCAACTTCCTGCCCTTTGGGATTTGAGGAGATTGTCCTTGAATCAACTTGCTCTCTTGGCCTCCTTTGATGTTCAGTGGCTCCTGGGGTCACATCCGCGAGGTCTCTGGGGAAATCACAGTCATTCAGTCACAAATGGCTCCCTGAGTCCATAGGTTTTGATAAAACTGCTAATAGATCAGTTCATCCCCAATAAAACACAGTGAAGCACCACTGCTGTACTGCACCAGGTCGCTGAAAGACAACCCAGTCACTGCTGGTGCCCAGCGCCAGAGCACTGGACTGATCTGCCCTTTACATATACAAACTGAAAAAGTGGGGCTGAGGCAGAGATCTGCAGAAGATGTCAAAAGAAGCTGAGAGCATGGAGGGGGGATCTCCCAGAGCAACCCAAGCAGATCTGCTGGGCCCTGTCCCATGCCTGTCTAAGCTTATTCCCATTTGCAGATCTGACAGAAGAGAAACGGATGGACCATCCAGTGACTCACACAGGAATGAAACAGCTTTGTGCTGGGGCCTTATGTCATCCCCCACACTGCCCTTCAGCGGTTAACAAGTATTTTATGGGATAGGCAGGAGAGAAAAGGGGTGGGGGAGGGAGCCTCTGGAAATACGGGAGGGTTTTGTCTTGAATAAAGACTTCTCATTTTAGATGTTACTTTGTCATGTGCTGCTGTGCTGACTGTTTCTGGCTCTATAATTCATAACTGGTACATCAGCCTTGGGGTGCAGTCCAGCATTAAGCTCTTTATATGTGCATTTCTCCACATTATTTACACAGAAAGCAGAAACACTATCATATTTGTTAGATTTTATCTCTATCATTATTTCTTTCTTACATGCTGAACTTCCTGTACAGGTCTTGAGATAAGAAGCAATCTCACCACATATAGCCAGAGGTGCATGTAGGGTAGTAAAAAGGTCACAGACAAAAGCTAGGAGGCACAGTGGTGACATTTGGTCCTCCCACACTCTCCTTGTGTGAGAACGCATAGGCAAAGAATAGTACTTTCCAGTTGAGAGAGCAGGATGCATTATTGAGAGGAGACAGGCATTGTGCTTGTCAGCACGGGCTGATCTAGCACTCTCCCCACCCAAACCCCTCAGCAATGCGTGAAACAGAATGAATTCACTTCCACATGGAAAAACAGGCTGCTTACAAGTGATACAGATGAAAGAGATGGAAAGCCCCAGCAGCCTGTAGTGGTTAAACTACAAATAATGACTCATCAGTGCCATTTTCCAGGATGATTTCCTGCACCCAGATCTGGCAGCTTGAGCCTTTTGCCCTGTGATCATAGAATCACAGAATCATTTAGGTTGGAAAAGACCTCTGAGATCATTGAGTTCAACCATTAACCTAACAGGGCAGGTGGGTCTGCTCTTGCCTGTAGCACTCCACAGAGGATTTGTGCTTGAAGCAGCCCGGATGACTTTGCAGTTTCAGATCTACATTCTGTAAGGGGGGTTAACCCCAAAACGTGCCATCAGCATGGAGCAATGTGCATACATCCACAACCAGATACAGTGATAACAGTGATGAGACATGGTATATTTCCTACCCTAGTGGTAACGTGTCATCATCATCATCATCATCATGGCTAGGTTTCGCGAACGAAGATTTGTGAAGGACTCTACCCACGCTTGCTACAAGCGCGCTGATGGCTAAAAAGGCCAATGCGAGATAGACACGTCCGGTTGCAAAAGGCACAGCAGAATGACTCCCCAGGTGGTACCGACAGGACACGGTTCTTTCTGCCTTGTCTTTTCTCCTCGAGAGTGATCCTGCGTGTATTTTCAAAAGAAGCAGCAGCGTTGTGGATAGCGTGTCTCCAGGCCTCCCGATTGGAGGCCAGAGCAGACCAGTGATGGTGATCAATACGGCCAAGGCTGAGATGTTGTTTCA
>VZRE01003438.1:391784-518339 GCA_013396775.1 Cephalopterus ornatus | reverse complement strand
GCCTCCCGGGCTGCCGCCGGGGCCGGCCCGGGGCGGGGTGCCCGCAGAAGCCGCTGTCCGTCGGCGGCGGGAGCAGCTGCCGCCGCCCCTCAGCGATGCCGTTCCAGCAGGGCTCTGCCCGGACGCGGCAGCGCACCGTGCTCCTGGTGGGCATCGTGGTCCTGCTGGCCGCCCTCGTCCTCGCCGTCGTACTGGCCTCTCTCCTGACCCACGGGAAACACCAGGACAGCCCCAAAATGCTCAAGTGGAAGGACAGAGGGACCACGAAGAACCTGCAAGAAGTCATCCTGGGAAGATGCTACAACTACATCACAGAGCGGTACCCGGAGCTGGGGTGAGTAGCGGTCTCAGGTGTCAGGTGAACAGAAGAGAGCTGTGTCTCACCTGCACTCGGCCGTTTCCACTGGGTGTGCAGTGGCAGAGAGAAACCTGAGCAGCAAGACCCCTGTTTTGTAGAAAAGTATACAGACAGGAACCATCGGTGCCCTAGTGGCAGCTTTCTAAGGAAACTACCAGCAGAGCCAATATGAGTAACACTAATCCTAGGTCAAAACATAATCATAAATGGATTTTGCAACTTCCCTAAAGCTAAAATAAAAGCTGGATTCTAACAGGTGTACGTGGAGGTGAAGCAATTTGCTGTAAAACTGATCTGCCAAAAATCTTGTAATGCGACACTGCACTCATGTAACCAAAACTACACAGGAGGGAAGGAAAGGAGAAGGTTCAACACAGATTCATAGGAGAGGCAAAGATGTTAGAAAAGCATTGTGAAATATCTTGGCATTATCCAAAACATGTTTTTAGCATGTGAATAAGACTTTGCGATAAGTGCGAGACACAGACAGCTTGCATGGAGAAACAGAGATGGATCACAGTACCAGCTCAGCAGTCCCTGGCAAAACCTTGCTCCAGTGGTGGTCTTTGTCCTGGCCATTGCAGCAGGCAGTGTAACATCCCAAGCAGCCCACTGCTCCTCTGCTACAGAAGAGATTCACTGGGCCCAGGTCTGCAATAATGTACTAGGGCTGAGAATTGATTTTCTGATCCCTTTCACTGCAGAGAAAGGCAGAGTATGAGATAAGGAATGCCCTGGGCCTCCTGGAAGGTACTGGGCACACCCAGACCCTCAGGACGGAATCCAGAGCAGCCAGGGTCTCTCAGCAGGGAACCATCCATCACTTCTGTGGCACCAGCTTCCCTATTTTGTGTCTGCAGTGAGCCTCTGACAGACTTTTCCAGCACTCTGGGCTGAGCACCATGGGGCTGCCCCACACCTTAGCCAGGTGACAAAACCATCCTGGCATTTGTCCTAAAAAAGGCAATTGCTACCTTTTATTTTCATGACATTCAAATAATGAGAACAAAGCTGTATGTAGTTTGCTTGCATTTGGGTTTCTTTTGGCTTTGGATATCCTGTGCTGTTTGAAAAAGCTGATTTGCAGCATTTGAAGGGAAATGGTCATGTGGAAAATCATGATTTGAGCATGCAGAGACTTAAGTTCATGCTTTACGTTAAATACCTAAATGGCTTTAGTGAAGGGAAGGAGGATTCTTCTACAAATAAAATTAAAAAGCTCCTGAAGCTTTTGCAAAATCATATGCATGTTTCTAAAAGCATACATTAATTTATTAAAGAAGTATACACTCAAATCTGAAATTGTTTTGAAGCCTTTATTACTTATGCTTGTTTCATTAAAATCGGAGTGCTGAAGATGTAGAAACCACTTTTGTGTGAGTATGTTTTCAGCCAATGCCATGTATGTTTTCACTGACAACACAGTCTGAATCTGGACCACAAATATCACTGGGAATGATTTGTTTAAGCAGTTAATTCAAGGACATTTTAAAAATATCACAAATGCATGATTGCAAGTTTTCTTAAAAGGTTGTTATTACAAGGCATAATATTTTTTGCTATTCATAATCCAGCAGTGTTTAATAGTTTCATGACTGTGAGCTCACTTTCTTTCAGATTAAATGACTTCTGTACAGTAGGACCCTTTTTTGTTTTGTTTTATTTTATTGAAGAGACAAATTTATCTGAGACATAGAGCACAGAAAAAGGAGAAATTAAAACAGAGAATTAAATGTAGGTTCTTTTCTGGGAATCCAACCTGAGATTCCTTGTTTCTGATCCCACTGAGCTTGGTGCAGTTTGTCGTTTAACCAACCACTTCTGTCCCTGGCACTTTCTGATAATGACATGGGTGCCTTGCAGACACATCAGAGAGCCCCATATCTTTCATCCTGCACTCTTTCATCATTAATGTAGGCCTTGGATCTTGTGTTGTGTGAGATCTGTGGTCCACTTAATCAAAGAAAAGGAGTAGGAACAGAGAACTGCAGAAACATGAGCAAGCTTATGAGCTGAGCTGTGTTCTGTACTCTGCTAGGACTGTTGTTGCCACTGCTCCCACCGTGGGAACCTCGCTGCCTTGGTTAGAAATCTTCTCACTTCCTCATAAATTCTGTTCTTGTCCTTTTAATCTTGCACCAACGTGCATTTTTTTAAAAGCTCTGCTTTTACTAAACTTGTGGACCGTTAATTCCTCATATTTTTACTTTTTTTTTTAATATTAGAGCAACTAAGTTCCACTTCTGATGATATTTTCTGAACATAAAATTTATTCACTGCAGTAGTTAGTGTGATGTTTACTACATTTTGGAGTGCCATATTTCAAATTGGAATACTTGGCATGTTTTGAAAAAAAGAGGGGATTACTGGCATATGAATACGGACTTTTTACTGTTTCTAGCTGTCACAAATGGATTTAATGGAATTCACAAGTCTACATCCCCCCTTTTGCAAGTGTGTGCTGTAAATCGTGTGAGAAGGCCTCGGACACGCTAGTGCACACCTTCACTATCACGGCTCTTGAATCCTTGAGGATACCTCCTTGCACTCTCCCTCATCTTACTGGAGCCCCACACACCATGCACAGTCAGCTCACACTGGTCATGCTCTTCTCTTTTCTGATGCAAACTGTGGGCTGAACCTAAGGCCAGTGAGGCCACTGAAAGGCTCTTGCTATCTGCAGTCAGGTTTTGAAAACACCTCATGCAATCGGATTTTATCCTGTTGATTTGCTTTTTCTTCAAATCCATCAAAACATTGAGGCACTGCATTGAACTTGCTCACTGTACTTTATGCAGCATCTGCTAGTAATGATTTTGTTTAACTGGCTGAGTGCAGTACAGTTCTGGGGTTTATTTCTGCAGCTGGCTGGATCACTCTTATCATTTCTACACATACAGCTTCCTCAGTCTTCCTGCGCAGAACTGTTGTCATGCCAAAGTCCGTGAGAAAGAGGAAAAGAATACCAAATACTTCAATAATGCATTTTCAATATTAGCCCCATTTTTAGGAGAAAATGGGGGTGGTAGAGCAGCAGACTTTAGGGGGTTTGTTCCCTGCACACAGTGTCATACACCTAGATACTGACAGTAAAGAACAGTATTTCTCTTTTGGCTTCCCTGGAAAATACTGGCTCCAAAGCAATAGTTTATCACAGTGTGGTAGTCTTTTCTTCAACATTAACTGAAGCTGGAAGTTCTGTATTCACTAGTCATCAGCCATGGCCATTGGTATGTATTGTAGATTTGGCTAAGTAAGGGCCAAAGGCAGTTTGGTCTGAAGAAACAATTTGACCTCGAATGACTTCGTCTTCTCCTTCCCAGTAATACAGACTCCCTCTTGTGGCTAACAAACCTGCGCCAAGTCTCATCTCCAGGTCTTGGGCAATGCCAATTTAAGTTTACAAGAATTTATCCCCGATACAATCAGAGGTGGGAGCGCAATGGGATGCAGAGCGCTGCAGGCTCACCAGCACAGGTCAGGGCAGCCAGAAGATCTGTGCTGGTCGAGACTAGTTGTGGTGACACAATAATTTATCCCTTGCTCAGAGGATGCTGTTTATGACGGTTTTGCACCTTGGTCCCTGCTGGGGAGAGAACAGGTAGCATGAGGTGTAGCATGAAATTTGCTGATGCAAAGTTAACTGGTCTAGTTTTCCTCTTCACCATGTTTGAAATGGCAGGCTGAGGTCAGGTACCACTTTGTGACCTGGGGAAAGATGGGAGAAGGCACCTTATCTCAAAGGTTGTAGTCACTGATCCCCAAAGTGTAAACAATGCTTTTTTTTGATCTAGAAATAAACTGATTTTACATTTTCAGCTCAAGAGAATTTTCATTCCCATATAATGACTTCCTGCCCCTCACAGCTGCAATCACTCCTCGGTCTCTGATTCACAGAATCACAGAATCACAGAATGGGTAAGATTGGAAGGGACCACAGTGGGTCATCTGCTCTAACTTCTCTGCTCAAGCAGGATTGTCCTAGAGCACATTGCACAGGAATGTGTCCAGACAAGCTTGCAAGGGCCTACTATTTGAAAATGATTGAAGTCAAACCAGCTTATTTTTTATCTAACTTCTGCCAGTGATAGAGCACCCAGGACACCCATGGAGCAACTTCAATATCGCATGTGACTGCCAGGCCCAGCAATCTTACTGTGCCTGACTAAGCAGTGCAAAAACCTGATGATGAAGCTGCAAAGAACTTCAATCATCTTTCATGCAATCTTGTATGGACACACAAGTTATATTTACCCCTTAAATATAATTAGATCAGCTAATGTTGTTTTTATCATTAGTGGCAAATTCTGTTACAACAAATTTTAAGTCTGTTGTTCCATTAAATTTAGTAAGAGTTGATGCACGTCCAGGAGATCTTTGTCTTCTGACTGCACACCCATGAATGCATTTTGCCATTCTATTCCTTTGCGGCCTGTGGAGATGGAAATATATTCTGTCAAAAAGAACATATGGAACATGATTTTGTGTGAGATACTATTGCACTCACAGCATAATTTCTCCCAGAAAGAAATCTGTGCTTTGTATTATGCTCACTTTTGCATTTTGTCTTCATGCTTTACTAGACTTGTATTTGTTCACCAATTGTTAACACTTTCACATCAAGCATGGCACTAAACAACAGCCATTACTTGGTTCAGTGTCAAAAAAATCCTAGCCCTATTTTTTATAGCCATGATATTATACTGAAATTTACCTGAGATTGGGGGTTTTTTCATTAAGAAAATACGCCTTACATAAGAGAAACCTTTATTGTTCGCCTTCTGAAGAGTACGGTGTTACTACCTAATGCACTGGGAAGCTAAGACAAAGAGTAATGAAGAAAAGTTTTTGCTCTTCTCTGATGGAAATGGTGTTGATATCTTGTTGCTACTCCTCTTTTATCTCTCAGTTAAGATGGGCATTGTATCGTCATAATAACACATTGCTTATTAGAACATCCAAGTCAGAACATTTGTGCATGCTATTAATGTTCCCCTCCGAAATGTGCCAGTGTTCTGACTTTAATACCTTTTCTGTGTTAGCCTTTGTTGTATGAAACATGCTCTGTTTCTCATTTCTACTGTCCTTCAATGTTTAAAACAAGCTCTTCTTTTGCAATTGTTTTCCTCTAACTCACATATGAACAACCTGGTTGCTCTTTTAATTTCTCAGTAACAAAGATAAGATGATTATAAATGTTAACAATTGTTTGAGTCTTACTTAAAAGTAAAATTCTATTGAGATGTGCTGTACTGAGCTTTAATGGGAAACTGGAATATAATGTTTACTAAGCACAAATTGACAGTTACTAACATTTGAGAATATAGAGGCAGGGCTACTGGCTCTATGGTTTGTCCTTCAAATGAGTCCTCATGCTGTTTAAAGCTAGTTTCCATAACTACTCGGGGTTGTAAGATAAGACTCTATTTGGGGTTTATTGTCATCTCTTTCTAAAGGATGTTCATTAGAAAGAATTAGTTTTCTCTTTAACTACAAACGAGTGCATACGGCGGTGGGTAACTGTCATTTGTTTGTTCTTGAGATAATTAATCACCAACACATTTATTTCTGCTCTTCTGGAGTATAAACACCAATGCCAGGCTGTGAAAGGCCATTCAGTTCTGTGTAAAGTTCATACACAATTCTGTGCAGAAAATCTACCCTGCCACACTGTAACTCCACTAACAACAGCAACTGAAGGTCTCAGCATCCTGCAAATTTTAGAGGGCGATTTCAAAAGATGCATTGTCTTTTCTCCGTTCTCCATGGATTGATGTAATTCTGAGGCACAGAAATGCTGTTGAGATCTGAATTTTTCTCCCACTTTGTGAGCAGAAGCCATATGTGAAGTCACCAGTCAGCTGTTTATATTGAGATAATATCATATAAAAATATTATTAAAATACTATGTATTTCTCATATACTTAAACTTCTTACATTTATTTTACAGGGGTTAGATATTTAATGGTTCTTACTGAAAGATTCTGTAGGATTTCAAATAATTTTTCACATTTGGATTAGCCTACACATACTCCACCTCTATTACCCCACCATTATATATTAAAATCTCCTTGCAGGGAAAGTCTCCTTTGGATTTAATCCCAGATACAGGAGAAAATATTATTCTGTCTGTACTGGCCTTCTACACATTAATCAGAAGTATTTGTTGATGAAATACTGTTCAGCTTAGTTTTCCACTGCAACTTTTTGCAGCTATTTAGTCATGCCTGTTCTTTGCCTGCTCTCTTATTTGCTGGTTTTATAGAATTGGCTCTACAGGGCAATGTCTTGTGGCTGTCTAAGTTATAGCACCACCCTAGGACTGAAATTATTAAATGTTTTTATGAGCTTGGTGCTGAAAGAGGGGGATCTTGTTCCCTCTCATCTTTCCGTGCTTCAGTTCTCCTATAACATCTCTAGAGATGTCAGTGAAAAAAAACTATACTCAGAGGTGGAATCGTTCAGCTGTCATTGCTAAGGTACGGTTAAAACTCGAGAACTGTTTAACACCTCAGAGCACCCTGGGGAAATATAATTTTGCTTATACTTAGAGATAGGAGGAATTGACTCTTTTTCCCTCTAGTGTCAAGTGAAAGTCCATCTCAAGTGTCCAAGGGTAAAAATATGCTAAAGATGCTTTCTTTCTGGTAGATGACACCAAAATAAGGTATTAGCAAGGAGCTCACTCACAGTTATATTAAATCCCTGATCTGTTCCCTTGTCCACATCCTACTGACACACACTTGAAGCAGGGACTGCTCCTGACTTACTGCGTTTATGCCACATCACAGCAGCTCTAGTTCTATAAAAAGAAAAAACCCCAAAATATTGTGCAAATTCATGCTATAGGAGAAAAAAAATGAAGCTGCATTAAGCCGTGGAGCATTTCCCTGCTGTAATATACTTTCATTTAAATCATTGTTATCTAAGTGTTTTTCCAAGTTTAATATTAACAGTAAGGCCCTACTAAAAATACCACTTCTAGTCAAAGGGTAGGATGCCAGCTTAAATTTTTTCCCTCTATATCTGTTGATGACACAGCCCTCACTTGGAAGCTTAAACTGTAGACCAACTATGACCCTCTGTCAAAATGAAGTCTGGGTGAGACTTCTGCCCTTCCGGAGGCTCTGTCCCACTTGCAGAGCATATCTGAAAACACCATCTGCTTAAGCAGCTTGTTTTTTCACCCAGGGAGGCTGAAATCCAGCCACAGAAAAAAAATCTGCTTATGTAGATGAACTCTTCACTGGTTTATAGCTGCCACCTCTTGGCTCAGCCTTCCTGGAAGGGTGATAAGGCTTAGTGTTGTCCTGGAGCACCAATTCCTGACTCACATAAAATACTCTAGGAGCTATAAACCAAAGCCACAAATACTCCTGCCCTTAAAATCTTCTCATTGCTGCTGAAGGTGAGGGTGAAGGACCAGTGTGATGAGGAGCTCTCCTTTGTTCCGGGTCATTCCTCGTACAGGAACATACAGAGCCCAGACGTGCACCCAGCAGCAATCCACATAGTACTTCTTTTTCCAGACCTCCAGGCTCCCCCTCTTTGCCGTGTGGAATTTAACTGCTTTGCCTACAAGCAACCTTTCCAGAAGTTACCTTTCTCTGAGGCAGGGTTCTGGATCTCAGTCTCTATCCCCAGTCAGTTCCTCCAATGCTTTCTTTACTGGCTTTTGAACTATTTAATTAGCAGAAAGCAGTATTTACAAAATCAAGCTGCCAAAAAAAATCAAGCATGTAATTTCATTTTCATGTTGAAAAGAAGTCAGTTACCGTAAATGTTATGGTGGTAGACCATAGCATTTGCAATAATTAAACTAAATGGGTAGAGAGAGGCCAGTGCTTATTGAAGACTGAGATTGACAGGTCTGGCTTTTTCCCTCATCTTTTCTGTTGCTAATTTTCCCCCTCTCTGTTATCCTAATGCTAAAACCAGCAGATGGTAGTGTACTCAAATGCTCAGTGATGACAGTGTTTTGGCTGACTTCTCTTAATTCACATCTGTCTAATTTTTAGGACAAAAATACCTGATGGGAGGGTTTAGGTGCTACAATAATGGGGAGAAGACGATCCGTTGTATGCACACTCCCATTTTCAAATTCCATGGTCTGGGACGGGTCGGGCCGTCACCCGGCATGAAGGACTGCACACCTTCGGGGTTGAACTCAGCTGCTGCTCCTGAGAAGTTCCTTCTCCCACGAGATGGCAGTGTTCTCCTTGATTTTAGCTCCAAACTCAAGTTGACCGCAGATAATTCCAACCACAGCTGCCTGGGCTGTCCTTGGCAGAAGCTCCAAAAGACCGGTTCCAAAGCAGCAGTGAGACATAGAATCACAGAATATTCTGAGTTGGAAGGAACCCACAAGGATCATGGAGTCCAACTCATGGGAATGGCCCATACAGGGATTGAACCCACAACCTTGGTGTTGTTAGCACCGTGCTCTAACCAACACATGGCAAGGCTGGAGGAAAGCTGAAGAAAAAAGCAGAGATATTCAGGGCAAAAAAGTTAGCAAAAGTATTCTGGGTTTCAGAGGGCTTCCTCTCAACACAGGCATAAAAGTTACTGCTCCTTGCATAATTTTTGACAACATAAAGACAGAGCTATTCATATGTTCACATGAAAAAACAGATTGAATATGGATGTGTAAATTGCACCACTCTCTACAGCCATCACAGTTTACTTTAATGCAGCTGATAAATTGACAAAGGCAAAGATGGGTCTGTTAGATGCAGAAATGTCGCAACACCATTTAGTTCCTTTGATATGCGTTCTTCTGAGGTGTCTGGGCCATTACAAGTGAAGACTGTGCCTTAGACTCTCAGAAGAGTGTGAACTGGTTTAATGCCTTGAAGTAGCTTTGTTAGAGGAGCCCCGAAGAAGAGATATAAGGACTCCCTGAAACAACATCTCAGCCTTGGCCATATTGATCACCATCACTGGTCTGCTCTGGCCTCCAATCGGGAGGCCTGGAGACACACTATTCACAATGCTGCAATATCTTTTGAAAATACACGCAGGATCACTCTCGAGGAGAAAAGGCAACGCAGAAAGAACCGTGTCCTGTCGGTACCACCTGGGGAGTCATTCTGCTGTGCCTTTTGCAACCGGACGTGTCTATCTCGCATTGGCCTTTTTAGCCATCAGCGCGCTTGTAGCAAGCGTGGGTAGAGTCCTTCACAAATCTTCGTACGCGAAGCCTAGCCATGATGATGATGATGATGATGATGACAACCTCAAACATCTCACTGACTTTCTAAAGAGCCAGATATCTGAGTGCTGTGGTTCATCGCTATTTTGGCTAGTGGTGGTAGCAAACCAGAAGGATTTTCTTTTGCGAATTGCAGAGATTTGACCCTGCAAAGGCTAGGTACATAGACTCAGGGAACTGTTCCCAGCTGTAACTTCAGAGCCTCACCACAGGGCCACAATTAAAATCTCAGTGTGGCCTGAAGGCATTGTAATGTTTTACAAATGAAACCTGAACCTTGGAAAAGCTACTATTGATTGCAGGGAAGAACAGGTCTCACCAGGGAAGTGTCTCTGCCTGGTAGGATGATTTGAAACACATGGGCAGAGTTGAGTTCTCCAGAATAAAGCCTGGAAGTCATTCTTCTCTTGTAAATTTGAAATGTGTCCCATACTTGAAGCATCTCTCTCAGATTTCTGAGTAGAAAACTAGAGGCAACATAGCCCAAGGAAAAGCCCTTCTTAAGATGTTTTAAGCATCCAGTGTCAGGCCAGTGCTCAACTGAAAACAAGTCTTTGTTCATGGTGTAACTGAAATCAGCAGGGGTGAAACTTATCCTTGATATTATACCAATGAAATCGATTTCAATTGGGGATAAATTTGCTCTGTCATGTCCAGTTAAGGAAAAAAAAAGCCTGCAAAGCAAAGAAAAGAAGATCTGAAGTAATAGTGATTTACCAGGTAGCTCAATGCCATCCTATTCCTTTCAGTGTAAGGGTGCTCTTTCAAGGTTAGCCAGACCGGTGTATAGATATGCAAGAAATAATGATGCAGAAGCTGTCCATTTTTCTAATATGCACATTAAAATTTGGCTGCTGGGATAGATGCTAATGGAAATATTCTTGGCCCCAGCTTGCATTTGATAGATTAATGTGGTATTCATATACAAAGCAAATGGATAGAAATACTCAAATTTATTGGAAAATGCAACTTCTACCCAAATGTAAGGAC
The DNA here is from genome assembly GCA_013396775.1 of Cephalopterus ornatus. Classification (NCBI taxonomy): domain Eukaryota; kingdom Metazoa; phylum Chordata; class Aves; order Passeriformes; family Cotingidae; genus Cephalopterus; species Cephalopterus ornatus. Next base: position 507,777 of record VZRE01003438.1, on the reverse strand, counting down.
AAATGGAGGATATGCTTTGCAGTATGTATAACATTTGGATTTAATAAGGAAATGTAATTTTAATGGTTATTTGTATCCCAGCCCTTAGTCAATGCTATACTGAATTCACGGTAGAGTCTCTGTCTCCAAAAGGTTCTAAGGCAAGTTCTTCAATCCTTATTTTCCAGAGAAAAGTTACAGATTTGAAGTTTACAGTAGGTTTCACAATGTTAAATCTAAGTCTATTATTATTTCACATTTCCCAAACTCTATTAATTAAAAAAAAAATTTAAAAGTAAACACGAATGTAGAGTATATTTATGTTATTTATAACTGAATTTGGTTTAAATATTTCAGAGTCTATAGTAGAATAAAAGGCCTTAAACATTTCAGCATAAATAAAGTTAGCCTCAAAGAAAGAAATCCATTATGCATAAAGAGATGATATTTGAAGATAAGATGTTAGTATACAACCCAAAATACACAAACAAAAACAAGAGGAAGAGAGCAGTTGAGCCGCACAGCAGTGTGGGACATAAGAGTAATCATCATGGGCTTCGAATTATCTGAATTAGATAAATTTAATTAACTGGTAGACTGAGGATCTCTTTTGCAGCCTTTCTTTTGTAAATGCAGGAAAAAACCTGAAATCAGCACATTTTGTGACTTAGAAGTTAGTAGCAGCCTTAACAGGACAGTTTGTTTCTCAGGCATTTTTTTGGCAAGGCAGATGTGCTTGTTTCAACCTGAAGCCGTTCTTGCTGGAATTTTTAGCATACCACATGCCAGAAAACTTCTCATACTGTTTTCAGGAGGTCCAGAGATACAACAGGTCTGTGCCCTTACCTCTGCACACCAGACAAATATTTTCTTTCTGTGATGGAAAAAGGCTCAGGTGAAACTAAACAGACTCTGCCTCAACAGTGAGGCTGGAAAGAATGATGTATCTTCCTGAAGCTGGTCCTAAAGTCTTTTCAGTGCTTATTTTTTTTCATACATGAACTAAAAGCACAGTTCTGTGTGACTGGTAATCTCTTTGAGATGTGAGGCAAAACCTGTGTTTCCTATCAGAGAAATAGCTTTACAACAGCAAATCAATGAATTATTTTTATTCAGTTGTAAAAATATACATGTTGATAGTATTGTATGTCGATAGGTGAGGACAGCAAAAAGAAATGGCTGTTTAGCTTCTGTTTGTATTTTTTTACATTGAAGATCTGTATTTTGATTTCTAAAACAACACTGAAATTGCCTAGTTTCCACAAAAGCCCATCTTCGTGCCTTATCATTCTTCTGTGTGGTGCAATTAACAGTACCTGTTGATTACCAGCTGTAGAAGAGCTTACTCCGTTTGAAGGCTAAGCCTTACCAACTTCTATGACATTAAACATACAATTTGGCTCAGCTCTGCCAGGACTGTGGATAAAGACTCTTCTCTCAGATATTAGTGACATCGACACAAATCATCCAGTACTGAGTTTGGTGTCTTGACAGGCTAGAAAACTGCTGCTTTGGATTTGTGACTCAGCAATCTGTCTCAGCAGGACCGTGAATCACTGGATGGTTGTTAGTTTGTGCCTCTCATGGCCATGACTTGAGTCCAGCAGCAGAAATGCTTTGTACAGTGTCTGTCACTTACCCCTCTGCTTGGAAATAAAAAAAAGACAGGGGTTTTTATGGTTCCTTGAAAAATATTCTGCGTTCTGAGACCAATCTTAAAAAATCTTAAAAACTTTGCCATATGAAAGTATAGATCAACAGGTACCCAGCTGTCAGCTGTGGCTGTTAACACTGTTACACATAACAAGTTTCAGGAGTAGCTTAAAAAAAAGGCAAAAAAGAGTTCTGCCAGGAGAACAAATCATTTGACAGATTAGAAAGTACGAGCCATATAAGTGTCTGTGAGATGTATCTGTGCTTACAGCCAAGCCCTACAAATTATCTTTATGATACCATTGACTGTGCAGAGCAAAGGGGAGAGCTGCCTATTCTCTAATGTCACCCCTTGATCATCAGGAGCCTTCTCTTTTGGCTGATTCAATGTGGCTGTGTTGTAATCCTTTTTGGCAGGGAGAGGCATTTACAACTTCCTAGCCCCTAAATAAAGTTTGGAGTATTGTCTGTATCAGTTATTTGCACTCTGCAGCCAGAGAAAGGTTCCTCCACGAGAAAATTTAATACACTCAAGTTAAATCCTGCTAAGTAAAACATGTAAATTCTCACTGACATGACAGTGCAACAGCAGAGCAATGACTCTGCTCCCTACAGCACCTGCAGTTTGGCTTCTTATTTCTACAGTGACTGTAACTGAAAACGCATTTAGGCTCTTGGATAAAAGACAATAGCCCTGTAAAAAATCATCATTGTTATTCGTCTTTACTTACCTGGAAGTAAGTTTAGTTTATATAAACAAGAGGTGTGTTTTAAGTCATCAAGTTCAGTGGGTCTTCGCGCAGATAGAGCTCTGCAGCATACTGCACTTGGCTGCCCCAAGAGTGAGAGATGGGAGCATATCCACCACTGACCTTTCAGAGGAGGACTGGAAGAAGCTGGAGCATGGAAACTTGCTCTGTAGCCACCTTGGTGGGATGGCCTCCCAATAGCCAACATCATATATAACACTAAATTAGATTTTTTTATTGCCTAAGTAAAGGCAGAAGGGAGGAAAGGCCTGGGTCATCTTGCTGTGGATTGCCTTCCTGGTATGATACTGCCTCAAGCCCCTTTAGTGGGTCTGACAGAGGCAATCCCCTCTGGTATGTGGTGCTGTTAGGTGCTCTCACTTTCTTCTGGACACAAAAAGAGTTTAGCCTCCTCTTTGTGTGATGCTTGTTTTTCATAAACATACAAAGGGAAGGAGACAGTTTGTGTCCAGACAGTGAGGAAGTGGTTCTGAGTCCCACAGTCTGGGCATGACCCATGTAATACAAGCAGCTCAATTTTGCATTCCAGTTTCCCCTCTGATCCTCAAGTAGGCACTCAGTCAAAATCACGATCAAGTTCAGCAGCAGGAATGAGATCACACAACTGATTAACTTGGAAAAGTTTGGAAATCTTCAATGAGTTACTGCTGTTTTTCTTATTCCTCTAGGACTGTTTTTAAGACTAATCAGATTTCACATCCTGCATGTTACCTGAGCACCAACTGGTAACAAAGCCTGCAGCTGTGTGTCTGTCAAGTACTAATCAATCAGTGCTATTTTTATAGTGCTCTGAAGGCATCAGTTTCTCCACATGAGACAGAATCCATTCCTCAAATGGCTTTTAGTGGGAACACACTGGGAGGTGATTGCAAACACTGAAGAAAGAGTGGATGACTCAAAGTTAGTCAAAAGAGCTCTACAGAGACATGCATGCACTAGGATGATGCAGTCAGCCTTTTAAATTTACATAAAAATGGGGAAGAGAAGGATGCAGAATCACTGCATTATTGTCACTGCTGTAATGTGAGGGGCAGGCTCTCCATGTGCCACTGAAACTCTGGGAACATGACGAGGAAGGGAAGTGCACGTGTGTGGGACAGCCCTGAGAACACATACTAGACAGACAATAATAATGAATTATAAAAGTGCAACATTTTCATTCATTACCTCAAGAACAAGAAAGCAAATGTCCTGAGCCATCCAAAATGTTATTTATGCTGCAGCCCCCATGGCACTGCTTCAGTACAGAGATATGATTGCTTGCCCACACTGTGCAAGAGATTTCCTCTTGGTAGTACCTAAGGAGCCCTGCTTCTGCGAGCAGAGAGGTGCCTTATTTCCTAGGCTGACAAAGCACCATCTTAAGAAACAAGTGTAGGCTGAGGTGACAATGTCGTGTGGGGCATGAAGCAGATCCCTCATGTAAATTCAGTGGAATTCCTCTGACTCAATGCCAGCGAGAGCAAAAGGTCTAGAACCTGTAACACAGTGGAGGATCAGCAGGAGAATGAAAAAACCCATGGAGACCAAGCACCTGATGTTCTTGGATATACCTGTGCAAATCAGCTGTGGCTCCAGTGAAGTCAATAGCTGAAAATTAGTGCATAAATAAAAATAACCTCAGGTCCAAAACCGCTAGATCCCTGCTTTTGTGCTAGATAAAATTATAGATATTATTTCTGTAAGGTCAAATTCTTTGCAGGGAGACATGTGGCATATTTATGGCTTGCTGTACTGGAAGGGTCAATATTCTTTGGCCATACTTTTAAAATGTACAAGCTCCAATCTGAGAAGCTATTTGTTTCTCATGATTTGGTATGAATAATCAAGAAATTTGGGTTTTTGTTTATGTGATATAAGCATTTCTCTTTTCAACGGATAAAAACATAGATGGCATTCCAATATTGCAATAAAGAGTAATTTGAAAAGCAGGAAAGAGAGAAAGATGTTTTGAAACTGTTCATTCCTCAGTTTATACTTAATTTGCTAAAGATACTCTGCTTTTGTAATGGATAATGTATTTGATGCCTGAGCATAGTTGGAATTCTTTTAATATCTGATCCATAGTGTTTGACCATAACAGAAGGAGAACCTTTCACAGACACAAATACTCATAAATATTGGTTAACTATGTTTTAATCTTTCGGCAGAGATAAGGATTGCCTAAAAATATGGGAATCATTAAAAGATGCGTTCATTTACAAGAATCCCTGTAATATCACATCTGAAGATTATCAGCCTTTAATGGAGTTAGCAAGTCATCCTATACCCTGTAACAAGGTAACATCAAAATGCATGGTGGGCTGGAAAAGTAGGGTTTTGGTGGGATGGCATATCTGTGTTGTGCTCTGAGTGATGGGATCACGTCCATAACGATTGTGAGGGTCTGTAGGTTGGCGAGGGTGATATTTTGCTTTTGCACTTACTGCAATAGTCCTGCAGTTATCACCTCTGGACACCAGTAACCCTATCCATACTCTATCTCTGGTAATCATCCCTGCATAAGGTTTGCCTCAAGGGTCATCCTGGTGAAGTGACAGAGATGTCCCTGTTCCCTGAGCACATGGCTCTCTGTAAGGAGCATGTGATCATGCTGTGAGAGGGACACTGCTTCTAAGAAGCTGCTCTTCCATGTGCAGCTAAAAAACAAACAACAAATTGGGTATATATCCTATGAGAACTAATCAAAACCTAACTTTCAAAATGCTTCACAAGCTGAACGTGTCCCTTCCCACAAAAAAAACCCACCAAAAAATATTTTGGATATGGGAGAGTGGGCTGCACAAATAAGAACTGATGCACTAAGGTGAACTTGCCACATTTCAGTAAAAACTAAAACTCCTTCACTATCATGAACTTTTTGGTTTTCTCCAGGAAAATTTTTTTACCAGCTCTAGTAAAACTATCACTTATCCTACATTGTTCCTTATTTCACAGTCACTGTTTTGGAGCAAGACAAATGACCTTGTTCACCGTTATACAAAATCCAATCAAAATTTCCTTACCTTGGAGGACACCTTGTTGGGTTATATCGCTGATAGAATTTCATGGTGTGGAGACCCCTCTGCCCCAGGTAATAAGTCCTATTTTTTGCAAAACTAATACAAACAGTGGAATTACAGATTTTCTTTTGTGTATTTACACCTAAACACAATCCTTTTCACATTATTTTCTGGTGATTTAGTTTAAAACCTTAACTTTATTTCTGTTCCATGTTATGGAAGACTGAAAATAATACTGATTTCTCAGTTAATTCAAAAAACACAACTTTGGCTGTTATTTAACATCAAGTTGCTGCTTGGAATAAAGGTCAAATTTAGCCCTCTTTACCTAGTTTGCTTGCTTCCTCCCTTTGATTTCTATGGTACAAATTGCAAAACAGACATGTCATTCAAAAAGGAACTGGTCATAGGCCAGTCAAAGTGTTGGGGCAATATTCGGGTTCCCACATAAATCCTTGGTTGGTGCTTAAGGCTAGCAACCTTTGAACTGGGATAGAATTACTGGAAATGTTGGACAAAGTTTAATTTTTCAATGCAATCAGACAGTGTTTGTCAAAGAGCCAGCCTGTTTCTCACATTTGGGACTGTGTGTTTTCCCTTCTCAGTTTTCTGAGAATTGTTTGTCATACGGGGTCTGCAGGTCCCTCCCTGAAACGAGTGTGAAATGGGAAGACCTTTGAACACATGCAAATTCCTTTTCCTCCCATAGCCCTTTCCTCATGCAACCTTCTTTCTTTGGTAGCAGGCAAATCTTTTTGCCATTGTTGATCAACAGGCAAAGCCATATAAGCATTGCAACAATATTCATTCTAACCTTAGCTATTCTATAAACATACTTCTTCTCAGGAATCAACTATGAATCTTGTCCAAAACGAAGTGAATGTGAGAGCAACCCCAGCTCCGTGTTCTGGAAAATGGCATCCAAGATGGTAAGATCTAGAATCTTCCCAAATCCAAGAGTCTTGAAAGGCATTAAGTTCCTGACACTGCCAAAAAATGTGAGTTTGCAGATTGGACTTAAAAAATGTAATTGTAGAAGTTCACAAGAGCTTTAGCTCTGGGTGCTAAAAATCACAGTGTTGGAAATATGTGTTTCCAAGGTTCCATATTTTATGTACAATATTTAATGTCACTGCAGTTTGGGCATTCTTATTTATGGATGGAGACTGAGTGCCAGTGTCTAGAACAACCCTTGGCTGATTGCTGAAGGTCTGCAAATAATTCTTGTAATTAAAACTATCACCACCTTAATTAAATCTCAGGACTGAAATTTCTACAATGAAATTCATTTTAGCATGCTAATGTGGCGAGCAGTGCCCAGATTGGCACAGAAATTTTCAAAGCAGCTGAGAATCCCCTTGCACCTTCCTAGCATAAACCTGAAGAGCACATCCTTCCACATCGGTATCTGGCAAGGTTCCTGTGATGTCCCCACCAGTATGATCATGCCAGCTCCTGTCCATGAACAAGATCCTGCTAGTCCCACTTAAGCAATTAGCCTGGCTTTGTTGAATCAACACTTTGCAGGAAAAAACTGCCAGAGAAAAACCTGATGTCCTGTATCATTTTAATTTTACATGTCTCTCAAGACTTCACTTTTGGTATGACTATTTAGTAGATGACCGCCCAGCTGGAAAACAAGCATTCCTGTATGCTTCAGCTCTCATGTATGTAAGAAAAAGTCTACTCACTGTAAAATAACTAATTGCTTTGTGGGGAAACTAGTGTGCATAATTTTTCCAATGCCAAAACAGTTTCTATGTTCTCATTCTCCCCGGTTCCAAAGTCTGGGAGGGATAAAACCACTGTACAGAGTCAGGTATCTCAGCTTCAGGCTTCCTAACCCAAATAAAGGTATGATCTACTAAAACTCGTTACATTAGAAAGTTAGACATCGTGAAATTTCCCTACAACTTCAGAGCTCTCAAGATCTGGGTTTGAGCCACATTCTTTAAGAGGACTTGGAAAATCTGATAAGTACAGTCACCTGCATTAAGCTTTTTAAAAATTTTTTGTCTTACCAAGAGATAATATATCTAGAGTAGGTACTTTGTAGCCTAGTAGTCTTTAAATATTTGGGCATGAGTTTTAAGGAATAAAAGAGTGGTGATTATATGACCCAGCAATTTAAAAATCAAATCAAACAAAACTCTGTGATGAGTTTTGCTAAAATATCTAGGGAGAAAAATCCCAAGCCACAAAAGAACACAGAGAATGAGTCACAAGAAAATGAATATGTGATGGTTTATATGTCCTGAAACTAGTAGTATCTCTGTTCTGGGTCATCCTCACTGCCTGACCTAAAGCAGTCTGAGGATTATTCTGAGTTACTACAGACAGCTGTAGCTGCTGGGACTCTGGAAAGCCCTATAAAAACTGAAACCAGCAGTGACAGCAAAGTTGCTGTACTCCTTTGTCTCCTTGACTGGTCCCGTGCAACCTCAGTCAACTCACAGCTGGCTGATGAGGCTTTATCACAGTTTTGACATAGCCTTTAGAGGCTTTTTTTTTCTGCAAAAACATTGGCTGGGTCCTCTACTTGTATTAGACAGTTCTGATGACATCAGCGAAGTTACAGTAATTTCTACCAGCCCCATGTCTGATGTGGCACTGGATGTAGTGTCAGAGTATAATGTCCACTGGGTTTGTTCAGTTTGCAGAAGCAGCATGTGGTGTGGTTCAAGTGATGCTCAATGGATCAATAGAAGCTGGAGCTTTCAGAAGCAGCAGGTATTCACTCACCATGCAACCATCCATATCTCTGTGGGTCCTGCATGCTGGTGAGGGTGCCTTTGCCAGTGAGTCCTAGTGCAAAATGGATTTTGGAAAACTCTTATATGGGTCTAAACTACTGGTTGTTGTAGAGCTGATTCACTTGGCTCCTTCTATATAGCAATTGTAATCGAAATCTTTCAGAGGGTATGTGGGTGGGCTCTTACTGCACAAAGCACCTTTATTGTTACAGTTTATTTATTCAATAAACAGGAATTACACATTTCGACGTGTTCATGGCACTGACTGGATTTTACCCTGCCAGACAGTGCATCCTGGGGTTACCTGGCTGGAAGTGCAGTCTTGAATAATATTGAAAGACGACGAATATGCTGGTTGGGGGAACAGCCATGTTCATGTCCCTGGCACCAAACCAAATCAATAGCCAAGAAATTGAACAGGAGAAGACGCACTACAGATGGCAAAACTTCAGCTTGGTTCTGTCTTCAGACAGTTTCAAAAGTTCTCCTGAAAGTGAAATAAGAATGGGGAGAAAATATTTTACCATAAAGCAATTAAATAGTCTATGAAAATCCATTGGTGAGATAATGTTCTTTCACTGAGAATATAGCAGCAGTAATAAGCACTAGTATTTGGGGAGCATACTCTGTACATCTTTCTCAGAGAACTAAGAATGTTTTGCTGTTTCATGACCCATCCTTACAGCATCTTTGGAAGTATTGAGGTCTTTAACCTAAATCCAGATAAAGTCTCTGAAGTACACATTTGGCTAATGCATGACATCGGTGGAGCTCAAAGGTAAGTCATGCCAGTACACAACGATGAGCAGCATGTGAAAGGTAGACAGCACAGCCTACGTCTGACTGTGACACTGTCTGAAACTCATGAAACCTGCTCTACATTTACCCTCCTAAGCTGCTTACTTTACTGGAAAAAATAACGTTAGTACTGTTGTTTTCTTTAGGGTTTTTTGTAGCTACTGCTGAACAGTTATGGCTAAGACACGGTGACATTTTCCTTGCTTTCAAGAGATCTCATGACCTTTAAATTCCTTTCAACCCCACTGAGCTCTACAGATCTTTGGTATGGGTGCAGCACCGAAGTCAGAGAGCAGGCAACGTTTGCAAGGGTGAACAGCTGGAAAATAGGTTTGTCCAAAGGAATAGTATAATTAGGTTGAGCACAGCCATTTCTGAGAAAATAATTTTGAATGCTGGAATAGGTTTCTCAGAGATGCTGTAGAGTCTCCGTCTGTGGACATACTCAATACATAACTGAGTCCTGGGCAACTGCTCTAGCTGATAGTGGTTTAACTAATTCAGTGATCTCAAGCAGTCCCTGCCAACCTAAATAATTTTGTGATTTATAATAACAAATTTATAGCTTAAATACTTACCATGGAATTACTCATAGCAGAACAGTGAACTCAAATCACATCTGAGCCTTTCTCAGTGATCTTTTTCATCCCAATCAGATTCATTTGCAGATCTACCACATTTCAAGCACTAAGCATAAGGTTCAGTGCCTTTGACCCCAACTTCAGAGCCTGTTCTCTGGCTCTCACGGTTATAATGCACTGCCACAGTTTCTCCCATTCTTAAGGATCTCCACACAGAAACAGCAGCTTTGGTGCCATGGGTCAGGAAGCAGGTTATGATGATGCAGTGCAACTTGGGAAGGAGTGTGGACCCAGCAGGGACCCTTGCTCAGCCAGCCTCACAATCTGACACAGTACCAGCTCCAGAGTTGCAGCTCCTCCCCTAGCCCAAACACCCAGAAGTGTCTCTTTGCCACACAAGCTGACATATCTGTCACAGCTCAGAGGTGTGCATCTGTGCTGTGGTCAGCACACCAGGCTTATTCATGTGGTCCATTGCATAAAGGTTTGCTGAAGAAAAGCACATTGAGTAATCTTTACATCAGTTTTCCCAGACGTAGCACTGGATTGTTGGTTGCATGATTTCCAAGAATCAGAAAAGCCATCATGTTCCTCCTCAACATCTTCAACAAGACAGTGCCCTGCCAGCCCTCTTGCTTGACACATCCTTCTCCTGCACCAAGTTCCCAGCAGTTCCCTTTTTATTTTCTACTTATTTCCAAGGAGAAAGATGGAGGGTAATTCCAATAATATGTATACCTTTGTCTTCTGATTTGTATTCCATGTTGAATCACTGATAACCTGGCAAATCTAGCGACGAAAAAAGAGCTGGCTGTTCTTTCCACTAGTGGCACTATTATTAGGAACAGCATTTACCCCAGTGTTGTATTGTTGCCCTGAAGTGTGTCCTGTACTCTGGATAAGGAGATGATTTTTACCCTGAGGTAACAATTCTTTTGCAGTGTCTCTGTCTGTGCCTATGACATTTGTCAATCCTCTCAGTACAGCTTTAGGACCCCTTGGGCTATTTCACACAAATTGAGCACAGAGATAAAGATCTCAAAGGTATGACAAGACTCTATCTTCATGTAACCATTGGGATGGGAAAGAAATAGACAAGTTAGGGCTCCTACCAGTGCAAAAGCGGTTGAAACAGCCCCTTGTGAAAACAGAACAGCAGCAGCCACAGACTGAGTCAAACAGGCAGTGCTCATAGCCTGCTTCCTCCCATGTTTTCTCTCTGTTTTCACCTATCTTACTTCCTACCCGGGACTTAGCTGCTGATTTTTGTGATTGGCTGTATCACACAGAGGACTTGACCCTTTTGTTGTTCCACAGATTTGAATGAGCCTTATATTGTGCTCCTGTGGATGGAAGCCATCTGTAGCTCTAGAACAGTTGTAAAACACACTGAACTGTGAATGGCACTGAGTTATTTCCCACAGATGTCTTCCTGCCCAAAGTTCTTGTGCAAGATTCACAGCTGAACATCACATAGTTCCTACCAGCAAAGGCCCAATGGTAGCCAACAGGAACCCAGTGGACTTTACAGCACATTAGCAAAGAAGCCTTTAAAGAATCTTACCTGTAATAAAGCAGTGACATAGTGTGGACTTTAGCTGAGCTTTTTGTACACATAAGGAACACAAGGAACTAAAGTCTTCTCTTTGCAGTGAATCCTGCTCAGGTCATTCCATTCAGAGGTTGAAAAACATCTTAGAAGAGCGAAACTTTAAGATCATCTGTGAAGACAATTACAGGTAATTACCTGCTCTTATCTATAACAATTTTCTAACATAAAATTAATATTGCATCTACCTCTTGACTTAATATAGGTTTACAAGAAGTGAAAGCAAACTTCCCTCCAGTGTAGCTGTGTCCCTCTCAGCTGGGCTGCAGCCGTGGTGTTAGCTGGTTCTGGGTCTTGCTCTCTGTCCTGCACTTCCCATTGAGCATGTTCAGTTGCTTTCAGGAAAGGACCAATCCAGCCTCCAGATTTTCATCTGACCAGGCTTTTACCTAAAATAATCCAAACCAGACAGGCAGCTTTCCTCCTTTCTGCATATAGATAATGCAGGATGCCAAGGTTGGCATACTTCTCTTTAGTTTGAGCTTGTTTCTGTCCATTTGCTTTGTCAGAGAATGAGGCATGAGACATGATAAGCATAACTAATTACTATAATATTGTCAGGAGAAAAAACCAGGAGTCTGGGAAACAGCAGCTCAAGTCCTGACTTGCCTGAAATCTCCATCTGCCTGCTGAGGAAATACAAAATCTGAGATCCTTTATCCCTCTGTGTAGGTTCAGAGACCTTCACAGAGATTGAAATAGTTCTTTAACAATACTAGAAAGGCAGAAAAGGTTCAATATTACTTACGTCTTATCTGTTAGGAACAGCTTTTCAGTGTCAAGGACTCATACTTGGGTAAGAACATTTCCAAAGTAATCACATATTTCTATAAATCACTGAGTTTGTGGCAACAGTTTTAAGGAAGGAAAAATTGGTCTGCAAAGGAGACAAATGATAGGACTTCAATTTTGAAGGCAGAGCAATATATTCCTGTTTGGGCATTACAGAATGACAGAATTACAGAATGTGCTGATTGGTGGTGACCTACAAGGATTACTGAGTCCAGCTCCTGGCCCTGCACAAGACCACGCCCAAGAGTCACACCATGTGCCTGAGAGTATTGTCCAAACACTTTTTGGACTTTACCAGGCTTGGTGCTGTGACCATTTGCCTGGGGAGCCTGTTCCAGTGCCCAACCACCCTCTAGGTGAAGAATATTTTTCTAATATCCAACTTAAACTTCCCCTGACCTTCAGGCCATTCCCTTGGGTTGTGTCACTGGTCACCACAGAGAAGAGATCAGTGCCTGTCCCTCTTCTTCCCCTCACAAGGAAGTTGTAACTGCAATGAGGTCTCTCCTCAGTCTCCTCTTCTCCAGGCTGAACAGATCAAGTGCCCTCAGCCTATCCTAATACAGCTTCCACTCAAGGCCCTTCATCATCTTTGTTGCTCTCTTTTGGACACTCTCTAATAGCTCAGTACCTTTTTTATATTGTGGTACTCAAAACTGCACACAATATTCAAGGTGAGGCTGCCCCAATGCAGAGCAGAGTGGGACAATCCCCTCCCTCACCCAGCTGGCGATGCTTTCCCTGATGCCCCCCAGGACACAGTTGGCCCTCCTGGCTGCCGGGGCACTGCTGACTCATATTCAGTTGCTATAGAAAAGGATCCCCAGGTCTTTTTCTGTGTCACTACTTTCCAGCGTCTCATTCCCCAGTCCGTACAAACATCTGGAGTTGCCCCATCCCAGCTGCAGAATACGGCACTTTCCCCTGTTGAACTTCAAATAGTTGGTGATTGCCCAGTCCTCTAATTCATCGAGGTCTCTCTTCAGGGCCTCCCTGCCTTCAGAGGAGTCAACAGCTCCTCCCAGTTTTGTGTCATGTGCAAACTTGGTCAGTATCCCTTCCAGTCCTGTGTCCAAGTTATTTATGAAGATGTTGAAGAGCACAGATGGAGCCCTGCAGAACTTCACTAGTGACAGATGGCCAGTTTGATGTTACCCCATTCACTATTACCCTCTGTGCTCAACTCTTGAGCCAACTGCTCATCCACACATGATGTGTTTATCCAGCTGTGGGCTGGGCATTTTGTCCACAAGAATCCTGCGAGAGACAGTATAAAAAGCTTTACTGGAATCCAAAATGATGCCATCAGCTGGCTTCCCTGGATCAACTAGGTGGGTTACCTTGTCATAACAGGTCCTAAAGTAACCGACTCAGAAAGATGCCCTCCTTGATCTGCTGCTTGTCAGCAAAGTGGCTCTCGTGAGCAAAGTGGAGACTGGTGGCTGTCTTGGCCACAGCAACCACGAAGCAATTGAGTTTAAAATTTCTGCTGACAGGAGGAAAAGTGCCAGCAAAACCTGACTAGTGGGTGCTCTGCACATAGTGAAAAAATTATCACTGGTGTGGTGCATAAATCTGCCAAATCGTGCTCACTCTCTCTTTGGATAAATGTAGCCTTTAACAAATACTCCCAGGACCTTTAAGTAGGTACAGATTATTTTAGCCTATGATGGAATAAGCTAAGGGGCTAGGGAGGAAGAGGAAATGTATGGTAGCTTATATCCCTCATGGCTTAGCACAAGTTGAAGCCTGACACACTCTTTTCTGTGTCTCACAACTTGCTTCTTAGAGTAAAGTAACAAGTAGGGCTTTTTATCAGAGCTCAAGTAACACATATATAGTCAGCTGTGTAAGAGAAACACAGACAATTAATTTTACTATATGCAGGGCAATAATAAAATAAGAAATTTACAGGTACAGCAAAACTCCAGGATAGACCATGTAAGTTAGCTTCACTCCGCTGGAGTCATCATAAACAGAACTGTGTGGATCTGTATCAGCATCTGGCTTTTCATGCCACGTAGTTACTGATGCTGATCATTTTCTCTTGCTTTTGTCCATGTCTACAGTGTCTTACAGAAGTAACCCCAAAAAATAAATTTACTGAACATATTCGCAAAAAATCTAATCATATCTGACGTTGATAGCAAGAGCTTTATGTTGTAGCAGTAGGGGTTACCAGTGAGTAAGCGAGGTGGTGAACTTCCAGAATGGCAGCAGCTCTGCAATCTGTGAAAGAGATCTTACTTCTTTTTCATAATTATGTTTGATAATGTAGGGTAGCTGACATGCTGTGAGGTCAGATCCTACTTTGTTTTGTACCAACTTGCTCCTGTCTCTGTAAACACCAAAGTTACATTTCTGCAGCAAGATCAAAGAGAATTACCCTAACAAAAGATACCTGCTTGATAAGCACAGGTGTAACCTGCACTTTGACTTTCATATTGCATTTAACTATGAAGTTATTCTGTTGTACCTGCAAAGTGATTACTAAATATTTGTATGTTTTTGTGTCTTATCTCAGGCCAGTTCAGCTCCTTCAGTGTGTGCATAACCCTGACCACACAGACTGCAGACTTTGCACCAACAGCACGGCAGTTCCATGAAAGGGTGGCCTCCATGATACTGAAGATTTTCATCACTTGTGTGCAAAGCTGGAAAAGATGTGGCTACATAGCTTAGAGCGTGGTGTGTACCAAGTCTATAACCAGAAATCCTTGCTGTGATACTAACAGGCAAATAGCAGGAGATGACACTTAAGGTGTGATACTGTACACACACACATTCAGATATACTATTTCAGAAGGGCCAGGGTCGTGTTCAGCAACTGAGCTGAACATATCTAGCTTTGCCCTAGTTTGCTCCCTCCTGTACAGCTCTCCAGAGACAGAGAGCAGGAATTCTCTGGGGCATCCCCAGAGAAGAAAGAGGCTTTCCAGCAGAGGCAGAATTTGCCCAGATCAGATTCAGCTTCCTCCCTGCTGGAAGGCTGGGTGGGAAATGATCAAGGCACACTACACATGCCCTGGTGCAACATTACCCAAAGGGAACATTGTCCAGTGGCACAGGGTATTAATCATGTTTCTCCCAGGGACTGTGGCACCTCTGAGAAGGTAAAACAAGCAATGGTTTACAGAGTGGTTCTTACCTTTTAGTGGGTACCACAGCCAGCTGGTGGGGGGACGGCTGGGCTGAGCTGAGCCAAGAAAAGACTAGAAACCACTCAAAGGGTTGCCAGCATCTGTAAGAACTGCTGAGTGTGTAGCTGGGAGAGAAAATAGTGAGACTGACTCAGATAGCCCCATTAAATCCTACTGGAAACACCACTGCAGTTCAGATTACATTTTGTTCTTAATATAGCAGTAAGTGCAAGCCTTCCAACTTTCATAAAAGGTCCCTCAGGCCACAACTTGGGCATCCACTGGAATAGAAACAAACATCAAACAGTTGCCACAATAAGGAGTCTCTCTTGACCTCAGTTTCTGAGGTGAAAGGTGATGCCTTGTGGTGTATCATTCACAAGCATAGACTCGCTGTAGTACACTAAAACAGCAAGTTTCATTGATTTCCTTTGATTTCTATTTTACTGGTCTCGTATGCGTAGTCAAATGCAGTGTTTATAACAAAACAAGTATCTGAGGCTAATTTGTGGCCGCGGTTGTAGTATCTTTGTGCAGTGCCAGTGACACTAAGAGAACAGAGCAGGCTTTGCTACAGAGATGCTCCTAGTGCTGAGGTGCCAATGTCACCAGCAGTTGCATTAGGCAGACTGAGGTTCCCATGATCCCACAGGCAGAAGGTTATAACGCCATACCTTTTAGCAACTACACAGAGTGCAAAGCATGTTTAGGGAGATACACAGGCTGGTGTAATTTTCAACATCTCTACATAAACCTCTTCTCTGCAAGAGCAATAGAGGGCCTGCACTGAGTATGGCCGGACCACACCCAAGACCTCACCCATAATTTTCACATTAAGTGAAATATATTTTTATTTGCACTCTGTTATGTAACTACTTAGAGGCATCAACACAGACACATACCAATACTTCGAAGTAGGTTACTTCTGACTATCAGTCAAGAGTTTGTCTTCATGCTCACTTATGTACCTCTTCTCTTGTAATATAAAACGTTGATTGTAAAATCAAGATCTATAATAAAATTGCTGATAGTAAATTATGTTAATTCAGTTTCACATTCTACTGAAACTCTGGAAGTTAAGAAAGAAGGATTCTCAGAAGATCGAAATAAGCCACGTCCTAAAATTAACTCAGAAATTCATTCAACGTATGAAACACTACATACACTTGCCCAGGAAAGCAGAGAAAGGTCACAGAGCATATCCTCCACAGACTATACTCTCCATCTGTAACGATCTTTGTAGGTGGCTGGAAGGGAAACATCCTGAGTCTTTATCTTGATTACTGACATCCAGATATATAGATAGATAGATATGTTGTTCTTGGTCATAATAATTAAGAAAGATGATTATTCTCATCAGTGGTGAAGTAGCAAGATACTAAGAAGCATATTGTGTTTTTGGAAGTTGAGGTGCACACTTAATATGGGCAGCTGTGCTGGGGTAAGCGATGGCTTTGTGACACCAGTGGCTGGCAAGTCTGTGCTGCCCAGATTACATACATGGCAGAACATGAGCAAGCTCTTTTCCAACATTCTTATTATGCACGATCACACATTTGAAATGCTGTGCAGACACGCTCTACCAGCCAAGTATACATCCAAGTCCTATTGCTCTGCTTAAAATTTATAAACCAAAAAACCTCCCAAACCAATACAAACTGTCCCAAGTTCACAGAGAACTAAATAAAAGGAAAAATAATCTATACATTTTTCCCCCTATAGGGAAGAAACGTTTCTTAATATAGTTTGATAAAGGTTGGGTTTTGAAAACGTGCTTTCAGTCTGAGAAAGCTAACTCCGTCATAATTTGCTCAAGGTAAATGGACTGGCTTGTGCCCCAGGCCCACAGCAAACACTACCAAAGAGCACTGCCCAGAAACACGAGAGGAATCTGAGTTACTGTGTGATAAGGTGATATCCACGTTATGCACTCCTGGAACCACACAGCACTGGGGAAGCTACGACCCTATTGTGACAGCATTGCTGCTCCCCCAGTCTTCGATGCACTTAACATGAAAAGAGCCTGCAGTTATTAAATTTATGAGATTAGGTAACAAATGAAATACAGAAATATTTGTTCTCCCTGATAGCCATCTCTTGTCCTTATGTTTGATTTCACATAATTATAGAATGGTTTGGGCTGGAAGAGGACTTAAAGGTCACGTAGTTCCAAACTACTTGCCATAGGCAGGGCCACCTTCCACTAGACTACAATGCTCAAAGCGCCATCTAACCTGTCCTTGAACACTGTAATATAATCTATGAGGAAAAGTCTTTGGAGAAGGAGTTTTGATTTCATTTATATGTGTATTGACATCATATTGGGCACTGGGTCTTGGTCCCCCTGGACACTGGCAGTAGAGTTTTGGATGGAACTTGAAGTAGTAGCAGCACTGCAGTGTCTATCAGTATGAGACAGAAGCTTCCCCTTGCTTTATTTGGGCTACCCTTCATGCATGTACCTGAGAAGACTCCCTGATACTCAATACAGTGACCCTCAGACATTGTCTTATGTAAAACAGTTCAGTAGAAAAAATAGAAAAATGAGATTAGCAAGCCTTCAGGTAGGAAACCCTGCAAACAGGCTGCGCCTCAGAAACTCTGTCTTAAGAGCAATATCATTTACAGGCTTAAGACAACAATTAAATGTACTAAGAGCTTGATACTTTCTATTAAATAGCTTGGAAGGAGTAACGCACTGGTCGACCCAAAGAAAATACTTTGCATGTAAAACATGAAGGTTGGTGAAAGGATAAATACTATGGCTGAGTGGCAGAAGCAAAACCTCAGTAAATGCAACAGGGGCTGCAGAGCCAGAAGAAACAGATACAGAAAAGATCTAGCTCTGTGGTTGGATCATAATGATTATACTGCCTGCATACTTATGACCACGGGGTGTATATCTACCTGCCCTCAAAGCCAAAGGGCTGAGTTCAGCGTTTGACAGAGACACAGAGAGCTGTGCAGGCTTAGGCAGTCCTCAGGCAGCCTTTCTAATTTGCTCCTTTGTTTTGGAGCAGCATCCCTCTACCTTGCCAACAGAAATGTTTCATGAAATTTCTGATGAACCAGGAAAGGGAAATGGTCTGGGATAATATTTTTTTTCCTTGCTTGAAAAAAAAAAAAATCTTACATCTAACTGGAAGAAAAAAAGAAAAAAAGAAAAACCCAAAACTCAGTTTGAAGTGTATGTTTATTTTCACTGCTGCATTGTGTAGAGGGAGAGGGCAGCTGCCTGCTCACTGTTGCTCCTTTCTTGGGCACTGCTTGCCCAAATCACATGACCAAAGAAGCACATTTCACAGCATCTGCTCCACACGAGCACATTTTACAGCAGTACACCTACTTAACCCTGATGCATTTCACTGCTGGGATTTGGGTGTGCATTGAGGGACAGCAGAGCAGAGAGGGTTAAAATCCATACTAAATACTTAAGACAGTTATCCTGCTCTGCAGTAGTGAGCATAAGACAGTAAGGGTGACGTGCACTCCAACAGAAGCTCCTTATCTCTCTCCGCTCACTATGAAAGTTGCCTAAATTATTAGCTCAAATTTATACAAGTAGCTTCCAGGTGGCTATAACATTGCATCAAATGAATCTCAAACATATTTCCCTGTGAGAAATATTCTGAAACAGAAAAGGACATCTAAAAGTCCTCTCACATACCATAGGTGAACGGTTTTTGCAGAATATTTAATAATTTCACAATCCATTTTCTGAGTACCACAATTATAAAATTTGCTGACCAGTTCAGGAACTGACTGTGATAATGAAGTCTTTCAGGCATATCAAATGCAGTCAACTAGAAAATCTGCATTCTGCTAGAGAAAAAAATTGTTATTAGTCTGCTGACTATATTTCATATGTTGCTTTCTGTTGGCTGCCTGAATTTCCAAGACTGAGACCACGTTTACTTCCTTTAGGGTTTTCTTTTTGTGCACATGTAATACTTGCTTAGATTTTTGGCTTTTTTGGCAATTTAGTTACAGAAGAACAGCCAAAATTGCCTGATGCTACCATGGAAAAAAATCTTACGATTTCTTTCCTATTGCCTAGTAGAGTAAAAATGCAATAGATATAAATTAACACCTTTAATAGCTTAAAGGGTACCTTAAATGTGGGGTTTTTTTCTCTCATTGAAATTGAAAATCCAGAAATTAGTCAGAGACGAGAGTTACTCTAATGGTTTGCACAGGACGCTGACAAACTCGGGAAAAACATTTTTTGATTCCTACTCTTCTTGAAACACTAATCAAATCAATAGCACTGCATTGTACTTGGACCTGGGACCTCTGCAGCTGAGGTCTGAACCTCTGAGGAATGAACACAAGGCCTCTTATCTGAGAACATCAGCAAAATTATGTTCTCTGTGGGTCAGATGATGAGGGGATGTGTAATTTACTAAACATTCAGTTGGAGCTGCATTGGGAAAGATGATAAACTTCTTGATGATGAGGCCCTATGCAGAGCCATAACTGTGCTATAATATACAACATACAACATTAGGTGACTAGAAGGAGCCAGCTTTGCTTGCCCAAGTCAGGTTTTCAACAACATCAGTATGTGGCTGTATGTTTGGTTTACAGTAGGGAAACGTTAAGACTAAGAAGTGGTCTAGGCAGAGATAAATTACAGAAATAAACAAAATCATAATATGGATAATAGCTCGTTTCTTATACTAAAAATATTGCTAAAAATAGGAAGCAGGAAGACAATTGCAGTTTCCACAAATTTTTATCAGACATTCATAAATTTTATGAGTAATGGGGCTGTTTCACATGAAGAAGTAAAATAATAACATATGGCTTGGCAAGTTCAAGCATTGAATACACTATGTGGAAGGGATTAATTTCTAGGGCTACTAGGACTTATGTGACACTGGGTGAATGCTGCCTCAATGGATGGAATAATAAACTGATATTTTACAATTTTAAGATCATAAGGGTTATCATATCTATTCTGATCTTATGAATACTGCAGTTTTTAATTTTTGTCCTATACCATACCTCTACTGTGTCCTCAACTTGTTCTTTAGGCTAACACAACCTTTGAAGAGAGGCAGTAGCCTCACGCGCTCTGATAACATGAGACAATGAAGCACCCACTCTTTCCATCGCAGTTGCTCCAGTAATTGCCTCACACCATCAATGGAAATTAATTTATAATTTGCCTATATAGGCCAAGTTGGATGGAGCTTTGAGCAACTTTGTCTAGTGAAAGGTGTCCCTGCCTCTGGCACGGGAGTTAAAACAAGATGATCTTTAAGGTCGCTTCCATACCAGGCTACTATGATTCATTCTATGATTCTGTGGTTATATGATTCTTCTTGTATCCTGTGTAAAATATTTCTCTTGTGGGGAAGGGCAGCTTCTCCTGATGAAAGGAATTCTTAATCCAGACACTTCTCACTCTCTTTTTTTGAGAATTAAAGAGATCAACCTTAGTAAACATTTCAGGATGATACCTTTGCTAGAATTTGCGACTTTTTACTTCCTCTCCCACCCTTTATTGTTCTTGTAGTGCAAAGAGAAATCGTCTGTTCCCTGTGGCATATTGACTACTGAATTAGATTGACACAGCTAGACTGAAATCTAGTCCCTACTTTTATTGTCTTTATAACTAATGAGTTATAATAAAATGATTGCAGAAAGTATTCACAAGTTTGCTGGGGCAAAGTTGAGAGGTGGATTCTCTACTACTTAAAACCAACTCAGATTTTATCCTAACCAGCATAAGTGGGTGGATATTGTGGTCGAAATACTCAGCTGCAGGGGGGTTTCAAGGGACCTCTCCTTCAAGTTTCACTTTCATTTAATCTATTTCACACATTTTTCATTATGTAACATCATGGCATCAATTAACACATTACAGTGGGCAAGCTTTTTTTCAAACTTACACCAGAATACTTTCTTATCATTTGGCCATGGTTAATTGATTACAAAATAACCTTTTCCTTTAATTATTAGCCCAAACATTCTGGCTTACCAGAACTGTAAAGAGTTGATTTTTTTTTTCTCATCCAGACATTTTGTCACTCCAACTGTCTTGCGAAAAAGAATTTCTATACAGTAATATACCTACTAGTACAAATTATGTGTATCAAGCTTTACTTATTAGCTTTCCTGAAAGCCAAAAATCTCTCACCAGCATCAGATTTTGATCTGGGATGTGCAGCATGACAAATTGTGTCAGTGCAAATGTAATTGCTTTTTAATTACAATGTCAAAAATTATACAGTCCCACAGCAGAAATATACCAGTCTGCCTTTCTAAAAATGCCACTCTTTTCACTGACATAACCTTCAATCAGCTCAGGAAAGGTTACTGTGGTCATGGACTTGACATGACAAAGCTTGATGCAGTAAATTAAAAATGGATAGGAAATTATTCCTATATCTCCCCCTGTACTACTTTCAGCAGTGCGTGAGTTGTACTAAACATTAGTGGCAGCAAAAGTAGAAAGTGCCTGGGCTGTCCCGTGAGCTGATAGGCATGTCCTGGTCAATGAACCCACAGAAGATTCTGTAGAAAAACATTCCTAGCCAGAGATAAGAATGTTGTTATTACCTGAATTCAGTTAAAACTCTGGTTAGTATTGACAGGGATATTCTAGTTAATCATTACTGAGACAGAACCTAGCCTTTTGTTCTGCTTTGTCCCCAGTTCTGAGTCCAACCAGGAAACGGCCCAGCCTCCACACTCGTGGGTGGAGCAGCTCCCTCAATATCCTGACTGTGCTGCAGCAGCCCAGTCCATGGAATACCAGAATTCCTGATGGACACCATTGCAAAAAGCAGTACTGGCAGTTGAAGACTACCCAGAGAAGACGAGTGACGGCCATTTCCTGGGTGTGCTCAAGCATTTCAAACCTGAGGAAAGGCAAACAGGAACCACGCCAGGGAAAAAATCCCCCAGTGGCTGGATAGGAGCCCTGTCACCAGAGACCCAGTATTTCCCAGAAATAAAAGCTGTAGGAGGAGTGAAGAAATATGATGCATCATTGGCAGTAGTGATTTTTTTTTCCTGTTGTGATTGCCAGGATTTTTGCTTGCCTTAGAGAAGGTCAATGCTTGGTAAAAAATATGTAATCTCTAAAATCTCTGAAAGGTTTCCCCACATATGCTGCAGCCGAAAACGCAGTCAGGGGAAAGTGGGATTAGCCAGCTTTTCTGACTGCTTTTCCCTTTAGCAGCCAGCAAAGCCCTCCAAACACCCAAAATTTTTTCATGCTCAGCGGGTAAATTCAAATCAAAACTCAGTGCTTGAATAAAATAATACATATTTATTTGTAATATACATGCAATAATAATTATGATGATGAACTAACATAATAAACAACTTTTAATTTTATAATTCCAAATTTTCTTGTCATGGATATAGTATTTTAACACAGATCTCAACAAAACTACAGCTTTTGTTACCAACCAAAACAGAACAAACTATTTCCAAGCATCGTTTCATGGGATGTTCCTGCCTGTAAAATTGACAAGTTAGGCTTAGGTAAAGTCTCTTTCCCTGGCAATAGTACTAAGCAAGCAGAGGCTGATTAATGTTGGATTTTGACCTCTCAGCTTCAGTTTAATTTTCTAATTTTCTGCAATCAGCAGGTTCTGTGGACAATATGCTGCTTGTAAGCCATAGGGGTTATTTTCGGTAAGTATTTCAATGAAATAGCACAGCAATAACAGAAACTCGATATGTGACCTATAGGACCTTGGACAATAGCACACATCAAAGGCACGTGTCTAAGCTGCAAGTGGCACAGATAAGATTAGGATTAGTGTCATACACTCCCAGAGCTGCTGCAAGCTTGTCACTGCTCTCTCTCTCTGTTTCCTCTAAGAAAAATACCATCCTTTGCTGTGATTGAGATGGTAGGTGAAATGTCACGGGTACATCCAAAATCTATTAACATGCTATGCATGTGCTGTTTTCCCTCAGCTGTGTTTAAACTACTAGGTGTCCAGAGTGCTAGGTGAAGTGATGTAGTCCTCAGAGAGATCAAGGATCAAGGATTACACTTCTTGATGGAAAAAGAGATGAAGCTCAGGCAAGGCCATGCACATTGGTCTTACAGTTTATTTCCTCAAAGGAAAATCAAGCTGCAACAAGGATCTCTTTCCTGCTATCTCCAGAGTTTTTATTGTAACAGGTTTGTGTTCTGTTACTAGTAAACAAGGTATTCACTGTCCTCATATAGCCTTTGTGGTTGAGAATGCCTGGGCAGAGTTGCTGGTGAGCTAAGCCCATGCAACGTGCCCCATTGTGTTCTACAACACTGCTCAGCATGACCATTGCTGTTGCTCTGCTGCTGCTCATTATTTCCCATCTTATTCCTGTTCGAAGTCTTGCCTCTGCTGATCCAAAACACCAACAGCTTTCCCCATCAGGGTACTCTGTACTGCTGCATGTAACCAAGTGCTGCAAATATTTGGTTACATGCAGTCAAACGTCCCTTATATATCCTGAGGCACTTCATCTTTCTTCATTGCCAGGTGATATATAATGAATGAGTAGTGAATTATTGTAGGCTTTTGATTAAATTGAAATCTTAGGCATGACTGTTTGAATATTTCACTCCACATTTTATCCACCTCTTCATATGAATGGCCATTAAACAGATGTTTAGCAGCAGGTACCATTACTTGATTCTATTGTTATATTATTCTACTTTTAGATTTTTCCAGAAATTTGGGCAAAGGCTGATTTTTTTTTTTTTTAGTATGTACAGCTTGGTAAAAACTGTGAGGTATTCTGACAGCATTTAACCTGAATTCACGTCTTCCCTGCAGTGGAAGCACAACTAAAGTTCAGCTATGATGCATATTAAAGTGACTCACCTGCATCCATGGGATCTTCCTTGGAGCGTGGTGTTCTGCCTCCAAGGCAGGATGAATACTGCAGACCTGATCAGCTCTCAGCATAGTCTAGAAATCTAAAGAAACAGTGAGGCCAGTGGAAGTTATTTCTTGCAACATACAGAATTCAGTGATTTAAATGTGGATGTGGAAGTCATGAAACTTTTTGAATTGTGCAGAAAATTGAAGTCGTTGCATGAGTATTTTGAAAGGCCGCACACAGCAGTGGCTGGGATTGCTGGCTTGTTTCATTGGCTGCATCCATTGCTCATAGATTTTGAGATGCTGACCACAAAAGAGTCACATGAATTTCCCTATAGGTGACAAAGCATGTTTTCAAACTCTTTTTCCAAGCTGAATCTTACCTGGCAGCTCATCAGTAATGATATCTTCATCAGACAGACTTCACTGTCTGTTAGCATCTTGGTGAGAAGTCTCCTCAAATCTCCGCAAAGCAAGATGGATTCTGGAAAGAGCAAAGAAAACATTGCTCATATGTCCTGCTTGTTGCCAGACAGATGCATATCCACTGTACAATAAATCAACTTGACACAAAAGGAACTCTGGTAATAGCTTTTCTATAATTATTTTCAAAGGAGATTTCTTTTATACCTCCAGTCTGGAGCCCCTGAGGCTTCTGAATGGTCTTCAATGCAATGCACTGCTCAGATTGTGCCTGTTATTTGTTGTTTTCTGTGCACCAACAATATGTCAGTTTGGTGATTTAGTGCGATATGACTAAACAGAACACAGTAGAAAAAGCACTACACATCCTCCATCAGAGCTCAGAAGAATAATTCAGTTTCCTCTAACTCATCAGCTGACAGTTCAAATCCAAAGACTGCCAGATTCCATGAAAATATGTTTTCTTATGACATTTGGAGTTCACAGCTCAAGTTTAAGAGCATGTTGATTGACTTCTGAGGACCAGGGGCATTTGGAAACTCTGTCATCCCAAATATAGGAGAGAAAATAGGACAATAAAACTGTTTACTCTCAAAGACATTTCTAACGAACATCAGATATGTTGTAGTCTCTTGCACACCTGCAATTGGTAGATGAAATCTGAGGTGAGTGTGATGAACAGTAACTCATCATGGTTGCTTGCAGTAATAAGAACATTTAAACTAGTGAGAACATGCCTAAAGAAAACAAACATTTCAAGTGTTGCTGCAAACAGTAAAGTCTGTTTCTTTCTGTGCTTAAATTAGGAAGGATATCGTGGCATAATAGCAGCCACTGGATGAGACCATTGTTCACTACCAATGATCAGTGTGAACTTTGGGCTCAAAGGGAATGGCATCCTTAAGAACATACCATTATCAACAAAAACCGGTGCAAATAATGCTCCATGATAATTGGATGTCCCAGTCACATTACCAACCAGAATGAACATGTTTGGATCTTTTTAGGCACACAATTTCTTATCCATCAGGTCAGATACATTACCTCTAGGTATCCATGGAGTCATATTGACTGAAGTGTTTGTTGAACTCGTGCAGCAGTTGTGTCTTGTATTCATGAAGAAGCCTAAAAGATATGTCCTAAATGGCATGACGTAAAACAGTGTGGAAAGGGAGAGCTGTTGAGGGATAGACATTGTTGGTGTCTTTGCTACTTTCTCCTTTGGTCCTGTTTTCAGTTGTTCAATTAATGCTATTTGCAAGCATTTCATTATTTGGCCACCTCTGGCTTACTAGTCAATAGTAAATTACAGCAGCCATTTCAAAGGATAAAATTAATCCTACTGATAGGCTATTAGCCAAATTTACTTCTGAGTAGTACTTACTCTAGTCCAGAGGAGCTTCATTAGTATTGAATAGGCATACACCTTTGAAAACAGTGTTCTTATAAAAATGGTTTGAGTTCACAAGGAAAACACGAGGTCACTCAAGGAATACAAATGCAAAAGAGAAGCCAAATTCAACATTCAAGAGATAGGAAGGGTGATATGAAGACTGGCGCTCTGTAAGAAAGTTAGTTTTGGTCTCCAAATCTTTCCTTGCTTCTGAAGACTGAAGCTAATATACTAATCGAAATGATATCTGTACTCTTGCCAGACCTGTCTACAGGAAAAACTATGGAGCAAATTCAGATGAGACATGCAGGCATGATGTGGTATCATCAACTCTTGATAAAAGCCTAAATTCTGGCCTTAAGGTGAGCTTAGTGCTGCAACTCTAGGTACAAAAAAAGAAAGAAAGAAGAAAAAGGAATACCTGCAGTTTTAAGGGGAAGGGTACAAAAAGCCAGGAGTCTGTAATGACTTACCAAACCTCCTCTATAACAATCTGGGAGGAGAGTGGGGCGGGAGGGATTTATTATGGTTTTTTTGGGGTTTTTTGTTTGTGTGTTTTTTCATATATCCCGGACTCATACTTCATTTGTATGGATAGGAAGGAGAAATAAATTTGTGTGATGTGCTTCTGGAGGGACAGTGATTTATGTACTTCTTCTGTTCTTTCATTTCCACAAAGGCCTGTAAAGCATGTTGGTACTTGAATATCTGCCTGCAGATAAGGGATAGGCTCATAATGTCAAGAAAGGAGTATGTGAGATAGCAAAGGCATCCAGCTAAACATTGCCAGCTTTTGAAAAGGGAAGCTCCACTGGAACTTTGCTGTACATTAAAACAGGTCTTACCTCTCTTTTCTTCTGCATAATATAGCAACATTCACTATTCTTCAAAGCATTTTAATTATAGGGAGTCTCCCCTATACTCTGAATAAAATACACTGAAATCAAAGTAGACATACATTACCAGTTTCTGAATTATTTTTTTATTCTTCACGAAGCATCACTCCTACAGAATATCATGTGATCAATTTTTAACATTTCTTTTGCAGGTACATTTTTTCTCCTTTTTGTTTGAAAAAGTCAACTTTACAAATGTAATTTCTATTAATACTGTTTGCATTGGATTGCCTGGAATCTCTCCCATCTCAGTTTAAAGCACTCAAAAGTCATGGACCACATTTGTGAGATTAAGTTAGAATGGAATTTTTTAAGTAGTAATAAGCAGGGGGTTCTTTGTATTTGGCATTTGGCTTTTGAACAGCTCGTGTGGACTTGTCTGTGTTTTTAAGCCTTACTCATACTGGAAGGGCAAATATACATTTTCATAGGATTCCGTGGGTTGCAGTATAAAAGAAACATCAAGCACAAGGACATTCAAGATAAAAACACTGGATATAAAGACTATGTTTCTAATTGTTAATATTAGCTTTTCTCTGTGAAAACAATGATTTTCTGGCTTCTGTTTTTACACCCTCTAAATAACAGTCGGAAATTGCCTTAAGAACTGGTCCTCCTTCAGACTGGGGGACTCCAGTAAATACTCTCCCAGGCCCCTGCCTACACAGAATCAGCCACACCAGAGTATTAGCAGTCAGAGCACAAAGCGGTTTAAGATGGTGAAAAAAAGCTGCATCTGATTGAAATTCTGAAAAGAGCTTGGGCTGCAGAGTGTAATTACCTCGCTGGACATTGGCCAGGACATCGTCCTCGCTCTTGCAGTGATGGTGACCTGGGAGTTCTAATGACCCTGCACAACCAGCAGCACCCTGATCACTAACCCAAATGGAGGGTTGTGCACCTGAGCATCCCATCTGCAGCAACACCTACAACCCCTAATACTTTGTGCTAGGTTTTTTTTGGCGACAATATTCCCTCTGGAGTCACACAAAAACCAGCATCCCTAGTGTTCCGACTTTTTCCGTCTCCGAAGTCACCTCTTGAGCTCACTCCTGTGCCATTTGCACGTGTAAGTGAGAAATACAGAGTCTCTGAGCTGAAACTCCCTACACGTCACTAAGGACTGTAGGCTGCCACACACACACAGAGAAACGACCATGTTCAAAGCTGCAGGCATAAGGGACAATACAGAAAATTGCCCAGAATCTTGCACTGCAGGGAAGAACTGCCTCCATCCTTTGGAGACCCCTTTGGAACAAGGAATAGGAACTGAGCTGCAATGGCACGTACATCTGTAGGGATTCAGCTGCTATGGAGTAGCCAAAAAGCAGTGGAAGAATTTTCAGGGAAACATACCACCTCTAGAGTGACTCTAGAAACCACATTACCTTCAGGCAACAGATGTAAAGGGAATTCATATTATTTAAATAATATTCTATTATCTAAGCACACTCATTACATATAATTAGTGGATATATTAAGGATGTATAGAATACATTCCTGTTACAGATAATATTGCAATTCCTGCATATTAAGATTCATTTTAACATCAAATGTTCTGGCTGACTGGAACAACTCTTCCTTGGTGTACACAAAGCACCACAGAGTACTTACACATGCACACTTGTGGACAGTTTTGAACATGTTGCAGGCTCTCATTATATAACGAAGTCCCTTTGATGTATCTGTTTATTGCCTGGAAAACAGTGTGAGACTTACAAGGTCAACAGGGAGCTTTGGGTTAATTAAGTCTCACTTTCCCATGTGTCCTGGTATGATCAGTGACCGAGGCAGCCAGGTAACATTGACTTGATGGGAACTCTTCACTGTTCTTCCCTCTACTCGTTATTACTTCCTTTAAAAACATCTGTTTCTAGTGGGATCAATTAGCAAGTTTGGAAGAATTTCGAGCAGCTAAATAAAACACATACTTTGCATGGACAGCAGCATGTTTCCAGATAAATCTGTTACATATTACACTTGTTAAAGAGATAAGCTGGTCCTTCATGCATCCTTTCCTGCTACAAAACTCTACAAACAGGTAAAAAGCTTTGTGAAGTGTCTAGTCCCGTCTCTTTATCTGTGGCCCTGTATTGTCTCGCTGCAATGATGGCAATGGAAGGAGGAAGCAAGACAAACGGATATCCTTTAGAGCCCTCCAGGTGTTTAGTGCCTGATAACACTAACTTTACCAGGGTTCTTGCACCCTGATTCCTCCTCTCTGGCTCTTTCAAGAGAGGTGATGACTGCACCTAGGGTTCAAAGTTCCCCTGCTCATTCAAGGAGGGAACAGAAAGAGGTTCAAGGATCTTAGAACACAGAAATGCCCTAGGGTTTGCACCATATATGGTGATAACAGGTAGAAGCCATGCACGCTCCCATCAGGAGCACCATCCGAGTGACAAGATTGCAAGGAACCTCTGTAGGCTGGAACTTGCTGAATTTCCCATGCTTTAAGCTGGATTTTCCCATTTGATCCATTCCCAGTGTGGTAGCACTCTTGGAACGGCCTGGAAGAACAAAAAATGTAATATATTGGACTGGAATGCAAACCCGGCAAAGTCATGTGTAAGGTGCAGCAACAACCAACAAGTATTGAGCTGCATTGCTCAGGGCAGCATCAGAAAAAAATAAGGTAAAAGTGGAAAAGGGAGTGGAATTTATTGTCTATGTTCAGAAATGTCTACACAGAGTGAGCATGGCAGTGTAAAATGTGTCTTGTCTGAACACAGCCTCTGCTATGGTTGGTCCAAGTCAGGTGAGGTGATATCAGGTGGTAGGTACCCATTGGCCCCCTCGGGGGAAGAGGAGGGTGGGGAACTCCTGGAAGCAGGAAGGCTGAGTCACTCAGCTCTGTTCTCCTTCAAGCAGCCAAGCAACATATGAAATTAGATATGTAATCTGTACTGTTGCCAAAGGGGCAAATGAATAAAGGAGATTGCAAAAGGAACGGAAACCCATTCAAATGAAATTGTGTGAAAGTGAGCAGAAAACACACCACAGAAAATAGTAAAGAATAAAAACTTTAAAGGAGCTGAAGTTTACAGATTCTTAAGTGCTGCATTGCCAGAGCTATTATGGGGGAATTAACGTTTTCCCTTTTCTTAGTGAATACAAAGAAACATCTAACATTTTTTAGATAACATCATCATATGTAAGAGATAACTTTCGCAACACTCAAATTCCAAATTTATCTCTTCCTTTTTTGAAACAAATTTTTGACTCTCCTAAGTTTGATGAGGCTTTAAGAATTTGTGGGAGTATGTGAGGGTTGGGTCCACCTAAAAAGATCATCCATCATCTAAAGCATTTTTCAAATGTACAAGTATTCCATATTGCAAGAGAAGTGAAAGCTTCACCTCTGAAGATAGAATGAGTTTCCTATCTTCAAAAGGCCTATCCTTCTTTCCAAGTAAATAGTCATTTTATAATACCCAGGGTCATATGGAGAAATAAACTGTATTGCCGAGAAAGTAAGCTAATTTTTCCCAAAGATACTCCAAGTAATTTTAAAATACCTAGAAATTAGCAGGGTGCTTTCAAGAACAAATGCATGCAATTCTTATTCAAAATGGTCTAATCATGAAGCACAGGAGAAGGGAACCACTGGAACTCTGAAGACCTCTGTTTGGTTGCTGATTCAGCCACTGATTTTCTTCCCATGGTCATCCAGGTCATCCAGCCTTTCTATATGTCATTTCCCCAGGTGCAAAATGGGGCCACTTTTTACATAACTCAGGTTAAAATTAAGAAAGCTGAGATTTTTATGTTTTCAATATAGTAGAACGGAGGACTTGAGCTACACAGACAGAATTTAAACCCATTCATTGTTTTCCTTCACTGCCCTGTTACAGAAGGTGTTAGAAAAGTCACTACCACCAAGTTCTTCAAACATGAAGCTCTGACACAATGACAACTGGTGCACCTGGAACAAAGAGGCAGAGAATAGAGCTCAGCTGTGAACTTTTTCATAATGACCACAGGTCCTACGATGAACAATGCCAGGAAATGCTAAGCATTTTATTGATGCTAAGCAGCTTGACTCCAGAAGCACCAACATTATATTGGCTTTAGTGACTCTGTAAATGCCCCAAATAAAGTGACTCATATGTGATTGCTGTCGAGGGGTTGCTTTGTGGATGTTGGCTGAAACACAAGGCTTGGTAAGTGCAATGAGACCTTAGATGCACTTAGACATAGACTTGTGGTCAGTGCAATTATGGAAGAGGCTGTTAATGAAGTTAGACTCCAGATGTATTTGCCTCAGACCCTGCTATTCTGAAATGCACTCTTCTGAAGAATAGTCAAAACTGCATACCCCTGGAAGTTAAAAATCCCATACTTTGGCTGAGACAGTTTTGAGATCTTCGCTCTCACATTAGCCCATCTTCCCAGAAAAAAGGCTGCACAGAGATCTCCATTTTCTCCTGATGCTCCACATTGTCCTTGCACAACTGCTTGCATCACAGGTGAAATGCACACGTGAACTGCTGAAAACGAGCATGTTTTCCTCCTGTAAAGAGCCACACATGAAGATAAAAGTCAGCCCTGAAAGGAAACAAGAAGATGAGGCAGAAGAAATATAATACATCCCTGGAGAGGAAAGTGCAACTCCAGCACATGGGTCCAGGTGCTGACAGTCCTGCACGCAGAAATGTAACTCACAGCTCTAGAATACTGGGCTGGAATTTGCTCTGGGATATGTCACTGACTCGATGTGCCTGGCTGGCTGCCAGCCACAGGGAGAGCAGTGCCTTCTGGCAACTCAGAGCAAGACATATCCAGAGTCCTCACCATAGTACTCCTGAGGGTAACAGCAGCTGAGGGTAGATAGGATTGGACATTTTCCAAAACATCTAGAGCAAGTGAGCCTCTTAAGCCAGGCCTGCCCAGTGCTCTCGTTGCCATCTGGAACTGTTAGAGAGGTGTCTGTATACTGGAGTAGATATTAATTACTCCAGTGTATGATTGCTTGGGCCAAATAAGACTCCTAATCCTTTCTCTGCATTTTTGACATTCTTATCTCAGCCATCTCCTATTGCGAAGGCCAACACACAATGTGTCCAGCAGCTGGAACTCAACCGCTCATTCAGTATTCATATATCTGCCTTAAAAATAAGGAGCTGCTAGGTGGTTTTCCACTCTGCTGGAATGGCTGTCTTCCAGCCTCCACAGAAGTTAGTGTTGACGCCCCTTTTTACTGGAATTTTGCTTTGCTGTGAGCACCAGCCCAGCAGAACTTATTCTGCGCAGCCTGGTAATAACCAGTGTTTCCACAGGGCATGCTGGAACTTCAGTAAGAGGAACTTGCTTCTTTTTTGCCACTTGTACTTGATAAAATACATCTGAATCCTTCTCAAACAGTTTGCCTGACTAATAGCAGCATCCCACATCCCATCTTAAAAATATTCTAGCAATGAGATAATTACAGAAGGAAACAGGCTATATTTTCTCAAGAAATCAAAATGCTAGTTTAATTTGCTAGAACTGCTCAGGGAAATTGTTTTCCATGAAAGTTCAAGTTTCTCCACATGGACCACTGTAGCAGAACACCATCCTTCTGTGCTCAGATCCACAGGAAAATTTTAAGTTGCATTTTACATTTCTTCCAGTTGGAGTTTAAAAAATTAGCAAAGATCAGTTGCTTTAGCTCTACATTTTCTAAAATCTCTATTCTTGCGGAGTTTTGGATGGCTTTTTTTGCTGTGTTTTTGTTTGTTTGTTTTAATACAGATGAAGTTTATTGAATAGAAAATCATTTATTAGTGTTGTCCATACATAAAGATAACAGAATATGGAATTTCAAGACATCACAGGCAGTATTGAGCACAAGAGTTTCAGCTTTTTGGATAAAGGGTTCAGTCCTGGGCCTATGTACAAACTTGTATAAGTCATTCTATCCCTGTGTCTCTTTTTACCTGATAAAAATTTAGTACACTGTGCATCAGACTATAGGACAAAACAGAGAACTGACGTTTTCAAAGTTTTCTGACATCCTTTGATGAGATTGGAAAACTGAAGCTTTGCACACTTACGGAAAAATCTGAAAACCTTGTTGCCCTTCACTATTTTAATGATGAAAATGTAATGATAATGTAGTTTCCAATCAAAAGCTGAAGTCTGCAAAGCTGCAAAAATATTTTTAAAACTGCTTTATAAGCAACACTTCACTAGATAGGTACTGTGAAAGATCATTCACTGACAAAGGCTTAGCACTTTCAGAGAAATGTAGTTAAACACAGGCAGAGAGATATAATTTTTTTAATGTATTTTGAAGTTTATTTTTCTTAATAATTTTTAGGTCAAAAGCATTGTACATAACCAAGAAGTGCATAGCACTGAATTCATCTCTTTGGCTAGCACAGCTCAAAGAGGGCCAAGGAGACAACTCACACACTTCTGCACAGAGTACATAACATCAGTTGGTGATACCTGTGTAGCAATCTATGGGCAAGTGAAATCTATAACATCTTCATCTATGTTAAGTGTAGTCTGTTGTGTATATACAAAATCAGAAAAATATATTCCTTTTTTCTTATATACACTATATAACACGAGAATAAAATCTGGAATAGTTTGCAGTAACTTAGATGAGACTGGACTTTCATGATACAGAGCTTTAGAAACACCTCCTCAACATCGTTTGTCTTGGACCATTGTGATAAAAAAGTTGCAGAAAGAAAGCAAACTTTCTGGACAGTATTCCTCAGCCACTTTTTTCTGGTCAATGTAATCTACATCTTCAACACAGTCTTGTGGACTCTGTTCTAGTGGTTTTTCAGACACAGAGGCAGCTGCTGGAGCCTGAACAACTTCTTGTGCATGATGTTTTGTGTTCCCTTTGTCAGGACCCACTGTTGTTAGTAGGCTTGAGTGGGTCAACCTGAGGTGAGCACTTGGTGGCCCTTTCCGGCATACTTTAGATTTTAGTACACTTTTGGGGTCTTGACAGATCTGCTTCTGCTTCTTTAGGGATCGGGAGACTTGTTTCCAGTAGGATTTCTGGTTTGCTG
This sequence comes from Cephalopterus ornatus, assembly GCA_013396775.1. NCBI lineage: Eukaryota > Metazoa > Chordata > Aves > Passeriformes > Cotingidae > Cephalopterus > Cephalopterus ornatus. Next base: position 474,135 of record VZRE01003438.1, on the reverse strand, counting down.
CATACTGTGCACAGCTGGAAGGGTCTCCAGAGAATTCACACCAGAACTTGCTGTCACCCTGCTTGCACTCCACGTGCACAGTAGCAGCATTTGTGTCTGTCACTGACCAGGTGCACTCAGCATTTTCTTTGGTTTCAAACTTGCCTCTAGGAGATGATTTTCCTCCTTTTGACTTCCGCCCTTTTTCATTTCCTTGTGTAGATTCAGTTGGGGTTTTTCCACCATCTTTTATGCCTTGTCTTCCCTTTTTTCTTTCCTTCTGTCTTTCACAATTGGCTAGCAGCATCTGGGAGACCAGCATCAACACACAAAGGAGTCCAAAGCTCTTGATCCTCATAGTCTCTGTTTTGCTGTTATCTGCCTTCAAAACAAACAAACAAACAAAACCATAAAAACATTTTCACTTAATGCTGGACTCCATTTGAGAGTTTAGGTTTTTCAGACATGGCATTGCACTACTCTTTGATACCTATAAAAGAGATGTTATTAGCAAAATGATCTGTCCTTTGTGTAAATAATACCTGGTTTCTAGAACCACTATGAATTATCCTCGTAAATGGCAGCAGAGAAACTTCCAGTTACTTAATTATCTATTCAATGGGGAACAGAAGAGTCACTACCAGGACATGCTACTGCCCAGTAACTGAGGTACCTTAATTAAAATCTCTTCTGTAGACAGCAAAGGAATATGAACCTGGGATTTGTCAATCTCACATATCTTAAGTTATAACAATAAAGTTGTTTCCACAATCTCCCATTTTGTAAAATGTCCCATAACTGATTTATACCTCTAGCTATTCTTCAAAAATATGCCAGACAGAGAGGAAACCATTTGGTTCAAATTGAGGAAAACTATTTTGCAGGCATCCTGAAAGTCCTTGTAATTCACTGGTTATGATGGTATTTCAGTTTTCTGTTGAAATAAATTATGGTAGTCTTTCCAGACATCAAAAAGTAACCATTGATGCATTCTTTGCCACTTTGACTGCTAAACGGACAGAACTACCTTTTTGCTTTTGAAGATACCTGCAGTGTACTGGACTGTGTCTAAAGCTACCAAATTCAAGGGATAAATATGCAGCTTCAGTTTTGAAATGTAGCCAGTGAGCAACTTATTATCAAGCTGATCCCTGCATCTGCACAGAGCACATTTATTTCCATAGGTGTTGCTTTTTATGAAGCAGCTTTCAGGACCAGAGCAGGGTTTAAATCTGATATTTAGATGACTAAATCCCTAAATGTGTTTTTCAGATGTTTCCATCATAGTAATTTCTTTAACCAAGTTTTCATGTTGGAAAGCAGAAATTCACGTGCAGCCACATTAATAAGGAATCTATTTCAACATTTAGTTATCTGCAACTATTTTTGGTTGCATAAATTTAGAATGTAGAACACACAGGTTGCAGCATATGGGAGCAGGTCCTACTTTCACATATTTTTTACTTGACTTGATTCAAGCCTTATAGTATATACAAATTTTCACTCCATAAGACCCTCTTTAGAGAGCCTCATGTAGTATTAACAGTTCTGTTGCAAATACAGCAACTAATAACATTAAAATGAATAAAGATTTGACAGTAATATTCCGTTGCAAGTGGAACAGTGCAAAGAGTAAGATAACTAAAGGACATACCTTGCACGGGACTTGAAGATTCCCAAACGCAATCCTGATGCAACCCTCCTCTTTCTAAAGAGCTGGAGCTTGTTGTGAAAGCAGCGCGGTTTTTATAAAGGCAGAGACACACCTTCAAGTCTCCAGTAAGACTGTTACAACACAATAGGATACTTCAGTGCCATGTTCACTCACCTCTGACACACCTCCTTGGAAAAGGGCCAGTTCTCATTCTTAGCACAAGAAAAAAAAGCCTGGCTATGGTGGGTGACAAGGTGTGCTTGCGTAATTCAGGTGTTACTTTAGCCAAGTCCTTCCCTCCTCATGAACAATGGTAAGAACTCTGTCAGGTCATGAGCTTCCCTGAAAGAGCTGTTACCAGCTATTGAGGGATGCACTACCATTTCGTTTAGCAGAATTTGATAATGATAGTGAGAACCACTCCATAAAGCATTTCAAAGGTACTTTTCAAAATGTATTGAAGTACTTAAAAAAAACAAAGCAACTATTCGAATAGTAAGTAATAAGAGTCCAGAGCAGGCCACTAAGTCGAGGGCTGGAGCACTTCTCCAGGCTGAGGCAGGCCATTTAGCCTGGAGAAGAGAAGGCTTCCAGTACCTAAACGGGGACTACAGGAGAGCCAGAGAGGGTCTTTGTACGAGGACATGTAATGGTAGGACAGGGGGTGATGGCTTTAATCTGAAAGAGTGTAAGGCTGGATGAGATGTAAGGAAGACATTTCTTTTTATGATAAGGTTGGCGAGACACTGGGAGAGGCTGCCCTGAGAGGTTGTGGACTTTCCATCCACAAAAGCGTTCAAGACTAGACTGGACAGGGCTCTGAGCAACCTAGTCTAGTGGAAGGCTCTCTGTCCATGGCAGGGGGATTGGAGCTATATGATATTTAAGGTCTCTTCCAACCCAAATGATTTTAGGATTCTATGATTCTGCATTTAGGACAGTGAGATGGTGAGATGGTAATTTATGGTGAGATGGTCACAAGCATGAAGCTAAGAAACAAATCCAAAGTCCTGCAGAATTAGTGACTGAGAGGTCTAACAGCTGAGTTCAGCTGCACAGCACTGATCTACACTCCCCCCTCTCTGCCAGCTTTTGTGCGTGTAAAGAAGTGTGTAAAATCTTGAGATTTCTTTATGGGACCACATCTAATGCCTATTAACCTGAAAAGGAAGATGAGAATGAAACAACAAGCAGTAGATAAATATAGAAACATATTCAGAGCTGGGAATAGGCATCCCTCAAAGATAGACCAGCTGGTAGCTTTGTAGCTTGGTTGCTTCCAGTGGTTTTGCTGAAGAAATGGGAGGCATTTGTTATATAAGCTTTGGAAATACAAGAAATAAAGAGGGATGCAAGAATAGAGAAAAGTAGAAACTGGTGTAAAATATAGGCAGGTATTCCGCTTTGGATCTTTCCTATCTGATATAAATGGAATGAGACAAAGGGACAAAGCTATAGACACAGCTGGACTGGTTTGGTGACAAGGAGACTTTTTCTGAAAAAAAAAAAAAAACAAACAAAAACACAGAGGCAAAAAAAGGAAGAACAGTGCAATTCTTCAATGAGTGTAGGACAGAAATGTGCAGTTATTTGAAATACGAATGATCTGATCTGTGTATCGAGACTGTCTCCTAATCTATGTATGTGCAACTATCTTTGATGCTCTTTGATGGAGCCATCAGATCTGCCTTGTGCACCTTTGGTTGGCAGGACTTACTATGACACTGTTTGCAAAAGTCTGCTAAATGTGACAGATTTGTGGTTAACACTGGCAAGAGCTAATGAATGGGGGCAAGGATGACTTGATCGGAAAATATTTAACAATGTCTCAGGTTGGAAGAGAATCAGAGAGCGAGAGACGTGTAAGAGATATGAAAGGGAGGTACTATCTTGCTCAGGAATACTAAACTAACATTACATAGTACACACAGTACCATCTGGAGTGTTTAGTATTTAGCAAGGATCCTCAAAGCTGTGCAGCTGCATTAGTGTGGCTTTGTGCTGTAGCTAATGAGCCTCTCAGCCTCTCTAATTACTCTGGGGACACCATAAAGCCAAAGGGCTGTGCTAACCTCACGTTCTGGTACTAATTTAGGTATGGTTTTATCATGCCTGATTGCCTGTGTAAACGTTCTGTAAATTGATTTTTGTGTGACAGATTAGGGTATTGGTTCAGCTATAGGAGCCTGAGCAACCTGGTCTCAGGGCCAAAGCCAAAAACCTAACCAAACCACAAACACACCTTCCTACTGCAGCTGAACAATGTCTCCTAATAGGTGAGAGAGGAAGGTTAAAAGTATGTAAGGAACCATGGGAAACGGGACCAAGCACAAAATTTACAGGAAGGAAATATGTGTTCCTGTCCCAGCTCTGTCATAGACTTTGTCAGAGATATTTACTAGGACATGACAGTGGTTCTTCACCTGGAAAGGGAATTCCCTTGTAGGTGGCGGCGCAATGATTTTTTGTTCATGTTTACAAAATGCCATTTACTGGTGAAACCAATCACAATGTATTGAAAATATTTAAGCCCTCCACCACTCACTGTTTCCAAAACTGCCCCTTTTGACAGCTTCGACGAGCAAAATAAGTTTTAATGTCAATCTTGGTTCAGCTGCTCCATTGCTGACAGAACACATCCTAGTCTACTTACTTCATAAAAATGGGGTAGGGCAAGAAGAGAAAAGGCTGCACAAGTGAAGATCTGCTTTCTGCTGCTTTGGTACTCCCTCCCCGAGGTTGTGGCAAACTGGACGCGTGTTGGCTCTTCCTGTCTTTAGCATGCAGAAACTCCTGTAGAGAATTCTGCAGTCAAGTGTTTGTTGATATAGGCACTTACATCTTGGAGATGATCTATCTTGAGCCAGCTGGAACTCTTGCCTAACCTGCTTAGATGATTTCAAAACCTCAGTAAACTAAGATTTACGTATTTGGGTGCATAAAAATACAATCTCAGTCTATGGAGGTTGGTCTGGACACAGGAAGTTTTAGTGCTATGCCCCCAGAATATCTTTTTGTTTTCTTTTGTTTTCATTAGACATGAACCGACATTTTGTGGATGCTTTTCACCTACCTGGGCATATGGTGCATTTTGTACCCCCAAAACCCTGATGGGAGTTGTCCTATCAGTTGATCAGAACAGTTGCCTCCTTCAAATGTCACCCTGGAAAGAAAGTACACAAAATTAAAGTAGGAGCTACATTTCTTAGGTACTTAATTGGCACTTAATTGCCAACAAAAAATTGCTGCAAAAGCCTGTTTGTAATAGCATTTCCAAGACTGTATTTTTTCTTTCTGTCACGCACATTTTAAAATTCACCTCAGTTGTGCATTTTGCTGGGCTGAAATGCTGATTGCCTGTAAACTGCAGGCATGGTGTTGCCACAAAACAAACACTGCGGATAATTCATCAGATTTGATCCACACAATGAATAGCAAACATGGATGGCTAATTTGGCAAAGTCAAATCTATGGAGAGCTGTTTAGTTATAAAAGCAGAAAGGCACTGCATTTCCATTCCTAAGTAAACAAGCTTCAGGCAAGGAACTCGTAACTTGATTTCCTTTTTGATTCTAGAGTCTAGGATTTACAAGACAGTAAGACAACAGCCCGAAGTGCTGGAGCCCTTTTATATAGCAACAAAATAGTTATCACACAGGCAGTGGCTCCGCTGCCAGCTCTTCTGTATCTCACTGTCTGTGCCCAACACTTCAGAAGAATGTTCCATAGCCTACTGGCATTTCTCAGAAAGAGTATGGTTAATTTAAAATGTGGTGATGGTTTCAGTGCACTGAGATCTGCTTATTAACTATTCTGCATGGAGGCACAATTATTTGAAAGAAGCTGAAGAAAACTCATCAGTTAACAACTTTCAGTTACTTCTGGCCTGGGGTTAAATTCATATTAGTTAAATAAATATGAAAGGGGAAAAAAAGGCACCAGATTCTCTCTCCATTGAGTCTTTAAAAGTGTCCAATTATTTCACAAACTGACCAAAACTGACAACCGAATTTGGCAGAACAGCACCCAAGTGAAAGCTGATACCATGAAACCTCAATTTAAAAAATAAACAAACACGAGGTACTTCAAACAAGTGCTAAGTGTAAGTCAATCACAGAACAACAGACATCACGCGAATGCTGTATATTAATTTTAAACTAATAAAAAGTAGAACTTCACAAGACTAAATAGTAAGCAAATCATATTATAGCAAATTCTAGTCCATGCAGAGGTTTGCATTTGCATTTAAGAACTAAATTCCTGAAACACTAGTGAATTGAACACTGCTGCTTCATACAGTGGTTATCTATGAGTGAAACAAACAGCTTAATAATTTTATCCATCACTTGCAGATCTAGTATTACTGATTCCCTTCCTCATCTGTTAAGTCAGTAGTTTTTTCTTGCAGTGTTTCTTCATTTACTTGCTGTATTATGTTGGCAACATTTTGATTAAGATATCCTGAAATTCATTACTACCACGGTGTAGTTTCTGTTCAGCAAAGGTCTAACCCTCTTGACTCCCAGCTCATGCATCGCAGTCAGCAGTTGTTAATCTCTTCCCCTGCTGCCTACTGAACACACTGTCACGTGTAGTTGGAAAAGGGAGAGTTTGTTTTCAGACCTGCAGAGCTTTATCTCTGTGGGCAAGGACAAAGGCGTTTTCAGAAAAATATAAATGGTTTTAATTAACCCAAGGAGATCCAAGCCAATGATGGAACATGACCATCAGGAAAAGGAAATCCCTCTTGTTTAATGAGATAATACAGAGGAAAAAGGCACATATATACAGGAGACAGAAAATTTTGATGCCAAATGGAGTTTACAAAGTGTTTTGCCTTGGCAGGAGGAGGCCTTCTGAATTCAAACAAGGGTAGGAAATTTGCAGTGTCTTCTCTCCCTTAATTTTATTTTGAAAGTATATCAGGCCAACCTTAATGAAGATTTTTCTCGACTCTGAAGCAATTCAAAGAAGTATAAATAATTGTCATTACTAATTAAACATGATTACCCTCTTCTATACAGGATGTTAAATGCTGATGCCATAATAAAAATGATTGTTACTATACAGGAGTTGGTGGTAAACATACCCAAATCTAAGCAGATCCTAAGATTTTGGTCACTTTATATTTGCATCTGATAATGCTACAGGACTACCAAATAAGATATGAGATTTGATAGATTCAAAAAGCCACCTGTTTTTAATTCTTCCGTAGGATTTATCTTTCATAGAATAGAAAGGTTATATTTCATATATAAAGAAAAAATCTTAGAAGAAAAATTACACGAAATGGAGAGATATTAAACTGAAATATGCTTCATACTGATTTTTCCAATATCAGGAAGAACTTATCCTCAAAATCTGGTTTTATATATTTTCATTTACTTTTGGCTCTGATGGAAGTTAATCACTTCTCTACCTCAAGCACAGCTAAAGATTCTCCAAGAACAGTTATTTCATTGTCCTGTGGTTTTATTTGAGCAGACTGGCTGCTGGATTTATTACCATAGATTCAGTATATTCAGGGCATGCTCAAGTTGATTTGGCAGCCAAGGAAAACAACTACTGACTAATTGCCATCTTAGTCTGCTAAGAGTTTCATACCTTAAAGCAGTGCAAGAGCCTGTCTGTCTGACCAGAAAATCAGAAATACAATCAGACAAAGGATTGCCCTCTTATAGAGAGAAAAAGTAAAATAACAAAAAGATGTCATTGTAATTTACTGACTGCCATTAATCTACTCAGGGTAATGGCAAGTCATGCATAACTGTGAGAAGGCAGAATTGGACACATTACACGAAATCATCAGACAGTATTGCTGGAACACAAGGGACTGTCTTACAGCTCAGGGCAGTCTGCCGTAAGCACTGCACCCAATGCTCCAATCAGAAGCTTCTTTCAGCTGCCGTGAATGCCTGATTTCTCACTGAAGTATTGCAGTGAAAAATTCCCATATGCTTTTTCAGATGAATAGCAGAAAAATGTGTTTGCATTAAGGCATTACTTGTAGACTCACTTCAGGAGGATGAAGGTAAGAAATGAGGTTCAGCCCTCTTCTAGTTTTAATTCACCTTCTCAGAAAGGTAGGATGTTGGTTTTTTATTTCTTAGTGGGAATTTAAAATTACATAGGCACTTGTTTCAGGGTTTTTTTCCTGATCTATACACTGTAGGCTCTACTGAATTACTTCTTGTACAGGCAGCAGAAATACTAATCGATCCTGCATAAGTGAAGGGAACCAAGACCAGAGAATGGTTATTGTGTGGAACATTTCAAATATTTCAAATATTTCAAATAGATCAGTGATGAAATTCTTCCACACCTTGATGTGGTTGCAGAGTGATACGGAATCATAACGAATGGAGTTGAAGACAGAACATGATGAAGACAGGCCAAGATGTGGTAGATTAGAAAGACATTCTTTCCTAGCTGCCAACCACTTTTTCCGAGGCTGTGTCTGTGCTTATGTGAACCACATGTGATCTGAACCTTTTACTTTCAGAAATCAAAGCAACTTAGATTTCATTTCTAATTTTTGTTCTAATGCAGTCCTGGTCAGAATACATGTATTTTCAGAAGTCTGGCTTATATATCAGTGATAGCTCTGGTCTTTCTCTATTCTCAGGATCCTTTCCATAAAGCTTAAGGATGTTCTGTAAATAAATTAAGCTGTAGCAATAAATATACATGTGCATACATATACAGATTATAATATAAGCATTGCATAGTTTTCTGCTTCCTATTAAAGTCATTAATATTAGTAGGTTTATCTGTATATTTGTTGACATAAGTGGTGCATATGTGTGTATGGAGAGAGAACAGGTGGATGCACCCTAACTAAGAAAATATATTGCATAAACTCTCATGAGTTTATCAGTGCCTGTAATTTTGTGGGGTTTAGCACCGGTTCCATGCACAGCAAGATGTTTCTAACACTTCCTATGGAATAAATATTCATTTCATTTACACTTTTTAAATACAGTGGGAAAATGGAAACAGGAACCAAGAAATTATTCCAGGAAAAGAAAACCAGAAATGAGGAATGGAAAACCAGGAGACTGAGTTGAGCCTGGCTGGGATGGACTTAATTTTTTATAGCAGCCCATATGGTGCTGTGTTTTAAATTTGTGACTAGAACAGTGCTAATAACATACCCATGTTTTAGCTGTCACTAGACAGCATGAAGGCCGCCTCTGCTTCTCACTGTGCCCCCTCTCCAAAAAGTAGGCTGAGGGTGGGTCAGTGCTTGGGAGGGAACACAGCCAGGACAGCTGACCCCAGCTGACCACAGGGACCACAGAGATATTCCATACTGTATGCTGTTGCATACAGCAATAAACCTGGGGGTTGTCTTTCTAGAATAATCACAGCCTGGAGACTGACTGGGCATTAGCCTGCTTGGGAGAGGTGGAGTGAATGTCTTTGCATCACTTGGTGTTGTTTCCCCCCTTTTCGTTTCACTTATTAAGATGTATTTATCTCTACCCACATTCTTTCCTCTCCATTTTTCTTCCAGTTCTCTCATCCATCCCATTGGAGAGGGGGAGTGAGTGGCTGGAGGGAGGGCTTCACTGATGTCTGGGGTCAACCACCACAGAGACTTCAGTCCTGCAAATAACTAACAGCATTTTTCATTTCAGTGGATTCCAGATGAAAAGAAACCAACAGAGAGTTCAATCCCTGTTCAGAACTATCCTGTCGCTGAAAATACTGATGGCCAAGCTACACTGATACCACCCTGGCTCCATCCTCTAAACCACGGCGGGTGCCTCAGCAAAGACAACAAGAAGGTGCAGTCACAGTTGGGACAACTGTTTTGCCCAGTTAGATTACTAATTTTGAGGAAACTGACCTATCCACCGACAGGATTAGCCACCAAGTTTATCCTCCATGACCTTTGGGTTATCCTTGAAACATAGTATAAGCTGTAGGGCTCCAGAGCTCACATCTGGAAGGGGCCCTGAAAACTCCTGTTGAAAGCTCAGCAGTTCAGAAGAATGACTGTAAAGGTCTGCATTTCACAACTGCTGTGTGGGCTGGAAGGTCCCAGCATTTCTTCATCTGACACAAGTCTCTGAAAGCACAGAGAAAGGACAAAGGGAATGGACAAATCTTACTTGCCATTTTCATTTTACTGAACTCAGGAGGTTCAGGTATATAGTGGATAGAAGCCATTAAGAAAGTAAAAATTTTCCTGATCCATCTTTCCAGTGCAACTTGTTATGGTTAGCAAAAGCTGAAAGGATGCACATACCTCAGCATTTATGATAAATTTGGGGATTGCTTAGTTAACCAAGAGAAGATATGATGTCTCTGAAGTGTTTTTACTTAGATCATTTCTAACTCTACAGCTCCTCCATGTGGAGATAATTAACAAAGAAGAAATTAATAATCCTAAACACTAGGTACTAATATTTTTTTTAATGGGTTTGCAGAGAACTAGAAATATTTTAAGTATTTAGGACTATTTTAGAAGTATTCAACCCTGTTGAGCCAGAACTCCATTTGCTGAAAACAGGTGAAAAGCAGCACGTCAGAATGTCACCGTTGATGGTGCAGCATTACAATTCCAATTCTAGTTTAAATTACTGCTTTTCCCTCTGATATCACATGAATTACACAAAGTAACCTTTTACTCATTTTTAATTCTATTTGTTACTCTGTGCCTGTAGAGGAATCTCACATCTATGTCCTATTACTTGCCATTGGGGAATTTAGGGATTTTTCTCCCATAGGTGGGTAAAGAGGACCTAAATCCTGGTTAACTAACCTGCTGGTTTGGAACAGGGATGAAGGCTGTATCTAGTAAAGAACAATCTTCCCATAACCACTTCCTACATTGCTTACCCACAGCCTTCAGAAACTGAGTCCTAGATTATTTAATGCAGTATTTAAAACAATTATTTACTAGATAATGAATATTATCTGTGTGTTATTGACAACACAGTCCAAGTTACTTCAGGCTCTACAGAGGGATCTGGACAGGCTGGATTGATGATCCGAAGCCAATGGCATGAAGTTTAACAAGGCCAGGTGCTGGGTCCTGCACTCGGGCCGCAACATCTCCATGCAGCGCCACAGGCCCCTGGGGGCAGAGTAGCTGGGAAGTGGCCCAGTGGAAAAGCACCTGGGGGTGCTGGTCGGCAGTTCCTGAACATGAGCCAGCAGTGTGCTCAGGTGGCCAAGAAGGCCAATGGCATCCTGGCCTGTATCAGAAATAGTGTGGCCAGTGATCATGGCAGTGATTGTTCCTCTGTACTGGGCACTGGTGAGGCTGCACCTCGAGTCCTGTGTCCAGTTCTGGGCCCCTCTTTGCAAGAAAGACATTGAAGTGCTGGAGCAAATCCAGAGAAGGGCAGTGGAGCTGGCAAAGGGGCTGGAGCACAAATTTGATGAGGGGTGGCTGAGGCAGGTGGAGGTGTTTAGCCTGGAGAAAAGGAGGCTCGGGGGGACCTTCTCATGCTCTACAACTCCCTGAAAAGAGGTTGTAGACAGATGGGGGTCGGTGTTTTATCCCAGGTAACAAGTGACAGGACAAAAGGAAATGGCCTCAAGCTATGGCAGAGGAGGTTTAGATTGGATATTATGTTGGTCAGGCATTGGAACAGACCGTCCGGGGAAGTGGTGGAATCACCATCCCTGGAAGTGTTCTAAAGGTATGTGGATGTGGCACTTCGGAATATGGTTTAGTGATGAACACGGCGGTGCTAGGTCAGGATTTGACCTCAGATCTTAAAATAAATGGAGCTAGCCGATTCCTTTCGACGCCAGTATTTTACAGTATAGTTGAGCTCAGCAAAGAAATCTTAGACCTGCCTCATTTCAGCACCACTAAAAGCCCAAAACTCCTCTGAACTAGGACAAGTTGCTGACTGAAGTGTTCTGAGTAATTATGCTCTACACCAGAAAAGGGCTCGATGGCTAACCCACTGCTGTGGTAGAGGGTGAGATAGGGTGCACCGGTCAGGCCTCTTTCACTCCAGCATGAGGTTGAAATCAAGAATAAAAATGATAACACTTGGACAGCTTCTGAAAGAACAAAAAGAGATTTTTGAAGGTGAACAAAACTTATGATCTCACAAAATTATTTCAAACCATAATTTATCTAAAGACAGCATAAAATAGAGTAATTACAGAGGGTAAAAGTCACTTTTTTCATTGCTGTCTTCTTGCCATATTGTAAATTCTTGTCACTTGTAAATTTTAGTTTTGGAATAATCAATGAAATCTTGGCATTCTCAAGGGCCCTTTTTTAAGGTAATGAACAGAAAGAAGCCAAGATTAATGCTTTTAATTGAGTATAAACATAACTAAACCAGAGAAACACTGCTGCATTCACTTGGGAGACTCACATTGAACTGCATGCTGGCACACATAGGCAAGGTCTGTATTCACTGGGCACACCATATATATTAATGGCACACCATATATATTAACCTGCATTTTGCAGCACAACAGATTTATAGTTAGAAGAACTAATGAGATGTGGGCAGACCAGCAGGCAGATACAATTGTAAGCAGCAAGACCAGAGAAGTGATGGAGTTTGCAGGGCATTATTGTATCTATGTGCATCACCCACTGCTGACAGCCACAGTAAAACCGTGTGACGGGCTGGCTCTGTTTGGGAGTCCTCACTGCACGATCAAGGGCCAAAGTTGGGGCAAGAGGGGCATGGGACTTTGTTCCCATGTGTGTACTCATCTAGTAGAGTTACAAAACTGTGTGTTACGTTTTTATTTCTGCTTAAATACACATGTAGTACTGTTTAACATCCTAGCTTCTGTTGACACATCTGCTGTCAGAGGCTCCCTTCACGTTTCCCTTTCTCCACCTTTTAAAGGTAGATAATGATGCATGTCTATGTCAGACAGATGAAAGTTACCCTTATTATTCTTTTTTTTTTTTTAAACATCCTGAAATGCACTATTAGAAGGCAATGTGGAAATAAAATGTGTTACAATTTTAAATTATTTCTGCAACCAAGAAACTGACTTCTGGCTGAGACCAGTATTCTGTTGCATTCAGTTTTCTTTTCCAGGTCTATGTGCTGACAAATGATGCACTTACACACAACTCTCGTAAAAGCACACTAGCAATTAAATTGTTACATGCCTCTACATAGCAAGAATTATTTCTGTTTTGAATAACTTTTATATAATTCAGGAGAAACATAAACATGAGGATGACATGGAAAATTAGTTACCCGAGAATGTCCTTTTCAGGATTTCTTCCTGTCCCTCAGATATTTACAATGTGCCTTTCCTACCACAGATGCTGAAGGCAGTCTGTTTTCTACACTGCTTTCTAGTCCAAGACAATTGACTTTTCGTTCTCTTGTAAAGTATGCTGTATCCACAAGGTAGTCTTATAATAATCTTTGCTATTTGAGTTAAACTAATATGTAGATGTTTAAAAGGGCGATGATATACTCAGAAGAATAACTTGTCTGGTGGTAAAGATTTAAAGTAATCTTTAATTTCAGATCCTATGTTCTTTCCAAGTCAGAAACCCTCATGACACAATCCTTAAAAAAAAAAAGAGATTAAAAATGAGGAAGAAAAAAATTGGATGTTCCTTCAAATCATTATGATAGTTTCTATTGTGCTTCAAAGGGCTTCAAATGAAGTACGTTCCTGCCAAAGAACACTGCTGCTACTGAGGTGAAATATGTAGAGTTCTATAAAAAGTTTTATAGTTCCCTAAGGTGAAGGAAAATGATGTTTCTGATTTCTTTCAGTTGCTGACCCACCTGAGCCAAAATGTTCAGTATGACCAAAGGCTATTCAATTGATTCCAACTATGTAAGAGATTTCAGGCCCAAAAAGACAGCAGAGACAGCTGACAGGTGATGTTCTGCATTGCTGCCATTTAATGGCTCTTACCTCTTCTTGTCTGGTACATTGGGAAAAATATCTCCTGTCATCCTGGAGTAGCCCACCTTCCTGGCAGACACAGTGTGAATTTCTACAGAAGGGTTTTAAAAACAGGTCTTGGAAGATCTCTCAGATGAGAGAAAGGGGCATGGGATGGGTCACAGGGGACAACAGTGTTTGAGACAGGTCTTGGGGACAGACAGACATCTTGCCCTGAAAAACCACATCTCCACAGCCTGCTCTGGCATCCACCTTTGGAGCAAACCCACCTGCCCACGGCCCAAGTTCACCAACATGACTCAAAAGAATCAAAAATGATGTCTCTCCTGCTGTGGCCCCCACCCCCTGGCAGGGTCCTGCCAGCCATCCCTCCCCTGAGCACCGCTGTTCCAGCTGGTCCCTGCAGAAGAGCCAAGATGCCAACACCTGCCAGCAACCCCTGCTCCTCAGCACCACTCAGTGCCCCAGAGCCACAGCCCAACCCCACCACTGCAGCACGGCCCCCCAACAGAAGAGCCGAGAGCCCCCCGGGGCTGGCACAGCTGCTCACACCTGTGCCACAGGCAGCTCCCTCAGGAGGTGACCCTCTCGGAGGCCATGAGACTTTTCCCCTCCCCCAAAACGGGTGCTGCTCAAACACTAGAGCTTCAGCTTCATTTGCTCCACCCGAGACACTAAAGAGCTATGACAGGCTCAAGGCAATGTTTTGCACATGGATGTGGAAACGCTGTTCCATGCTTGCCTCCTGTCACCTTCCCACACTAACCAGGTCTCCCACATTATTCCAAGGGCAGCAGATAACCTTCCCCCGCTGCAAACACACGTTTGGGGATTACCATGGTAAATTTCTGGAACATAGAAGACAGGGGATCATCTCAGTACCTTGGTGACAGCACCCATGTGGTCTGCACCTGCCTTGAAGGGGGGATGAGGGAAGGATGAGGGGCAACACTCCTGCCCACCTGCTGGGCTGTTTGGCAGAGGAAATGGGGAGGCCCCTCTGCTAGAGTTCAGAGCCTGAATTTTGCTCCCCATTTCCTTTGCTGGGAAGCTTCTAGACCTCTTCAGTTCCTAGGCAAATTCTTCATTTTATTGCAGCTGTGTTTGTGGGGAGGGCCCCCATGTTACACCAGTAAGATAAATAAAGGGGCAACCAATGTCAGCACTGGCACATTAATTTTTACAGGCCACAGCAGTAGTGACAGAGTAATACAGGGTTTTTTTACATCTGCAGCCAGCAGACCTAAAAGAACACCACTGTTTCCCCTCCTAACTACAATCATTGTGAGCCTGGAGGCAGCAGGAGTTACCATGGGAGGGATGCCTACGGCGAGCAGCAGGTTATGCAAACAGTTTTATAACCTGCTGAGGAGAGGGCAGCAGGGAAGGGAACATGAACTTCTGCTCCAAATCAGACGTCAGCTTCTTTTTTTTTTTTCTTTTTCTGTACATACAGTTCTGTGCTTCCAGGACACACAGCTAATCTGGAAATTCAGCACCTGGCCTCCTGCCTGACATCAAGCAGTTAACTTTGTATACAAGATGAGAAAGTGAATAAGGTGTCCCTGAGATAACACCAATGCCTTGTCATTGTACCCACTGCATCTCTCCCACTTTGTGTTCTTATTCCTGTTCTTGTGCATGTATCACATACTTTTTGTCACTGTAAAATGATCTGTGAAGTCTGATTAGAACAATTCTCCTGTGTGTAAGGGGAAAAGCAAAGAGAGCCAAAAAAATACCTCCTGTGCTGTGTCTGACTCCTCTTCAGAGAAGAAGAGAAACAGAAAAAAAAAATTGACAACCATAAAGCTTCTACAGAAGAAGGAATGGCAACAGGCAGCTTTGGGAAATTTTAGTTTTTCCTTTGTCCTTGTATTTTTGTGGAAGATCTCTGTCCCTAAAATCCATGCCATATTAACTATGAAATCTACTGAAAAAAATCAAGAATGCAAAACGCGAAGCTGCAAATGATGCAAGAACAACCAAGCACACTTAAAACAATTCTCTTGGAAAACACCAGAGTGCACTACTGCGTAGTTGAGATGATTTACAAGCAGACTAAGCAATATTATGGGGGTGTAAATTTGGCCTACTTTAGCAGAAATAACCTACACACTAAAAACAGCAATTTTCTTAGGTTTGGGTATTTGATTTTAAGGCAAGAAGACCTGATGTTTGGTGCTCCTTAACAGCTGACTTCCTAATGATTTTCTCTGCTGTCAAAACCAGGCTAAATTAAATCATGTATCAAAAGTCAGAGGCACTGAACACGAAGTTACCCAAGATGATGCATTTGACTTAATGATGAGATCTGCCATCAGAAAGTCCTTAACAAAGTATGGTTCAATTTGGCAGAACGGCTGATTTAAGAGCATTTTTTGCACTTTCAGGAGACAGAGATGCTAAGAGAGGTGTTCATTATTGAATAACCAGAACTTTTAAGCTTTCTTCTGTGTTTCCATTGTAAATCATCATTCAGGCCGGAAGACACATTAGGAGGTTTGTAGTACAACCTCCTCCTCAAAGCAGGTTCACAGTGAATTCTGACTATATCGCTTGAATTTTGTCCAGTTGGTCTTGAAAAGCTCCACAGATGGAAATTCCAGTTGCTCTGGGAAACCCACTCCTTTGTCTATCCTCCTTACAGAGAATGTTTTCCCTTACACCTAGTCAGAACCTCACTTGTATCAATTTGTGACCATGACCTGTTTTTCTCCTATCTCAGCAGTCAGTGAAGAGCATAGCTCTATATTCTCCATAGCCTCCTCATACGTATTGTGGTGCAGCTACTAGGTCCCCTCCACCTCCCCAAGTCTTCTCCAGGCTGAAAATGATCTTTCCTCACAGGAGCATACTCCAGTTCTGACCATCTCAACAGCTCCACGTTACACTCCAGTCTTAGATCTTACCTCTGTGTGTTAAATACACATCCTTTCAAACACAGGCTCTCCGATTGCCTCATCTTGCTTTTCTTGGAGGCTTTCCTTGTCAAAGGAGCAAATACTTGTGTTGCTTCAGTGGGAACCTAAATGTGACGATCTCGAGGCAGGTGGACACCTCACATTGCACTGAATTAACAGCAGAAGTAGCAGGTCTGAGTATCAGTGGTCTCCCTGCCTGCAGGAATCCAGACAAACCTTTTTGCCTGCTGTTCCTCTGTCAGGAAAATAAAGAGAAATTCAAAGACCTCCACTTGAACGGATTTCCTGAGGTACTTACATATACAGAGACTAACTGGTTTACCTAAAATGAATGAAACAGCAGGTTTCATTCACGAGGTACCCACAGACTGCATTAAACTCACCACAAACACTTCTCAATTCATCCTTTCATTAATGAATAGCACTTTCATACCCAGAAGGTAACTGAAATGTCATGACTGGTTTCTGGTGCTAAACACAATTCAATGGCAATGTAGCTGATACAATCAGAGTGCTGTTACACTGAGGTGGGGTACTTCAGTTAACATCCAATTTTTAAACATTTTGAAAGCAAGATGATTATAGTTGCTGACTTGCTGATGGCATAAAGGGGAAAATTTTTTTGGTGAACTGATGAAACCTGCTCTTTTCTCCTGCTACCAGTATGGTGAGCAACTGATTCTCTCAGACTTCTCTCTATTGCAAGTCATTGTCTCATTTTTGAGGTCATTAGTGTTGTAGTGGAAAACATTCATTCTACTGCAAAACATTGCCTCTGCACAGTGGATTTTGCATCAGACAAAAAAAGTTTTAAAATATTTAAAAGCACACTTTTAAAAACATGCAACTGTCCCTTAACACTGCAGAAAGTTCCCTAATACCACTTTGATGAATTTTGCGTGTTTGCAAATCTAACAATTATGTCTATGACAAAAATAAGGGAATAGGTGTACTACTACATTTTTTACTCACAACACAGGAGCCTGGCAGTGGTAACTGAAATTACAAATGAAAATTAAGCACACTGTATTCATGGCAGACAAAAATACAGCTTACATTTTATCAGCATTCAAGCTGCATTTCTGCCTTGTACATACAGTCTTCTGCACCAATCCTGTTCATGGCTTGCTGTTCTTTCCATATATTTCAAGAGGTTTGGAGACAAAAAACTATTTCAAGTTTTTTGGTACCAGGCTCCAAGTTTAATGATTGGACAGTCATGATCTCGAACTGTGTAGTGAGATTTACAAACCTGTGAGTAAAGCTAGAGAAGTACTTCAGTGAACACTACCTTGCAGAAACTTTGTAATGGCAAACAGAGAGAACTACGAATTTCTACAGTATGAAGGTTTTCCAGTTATATCTCTGCTGTGAAGCTCGCTTGGGAACAAAAGGGATCATTGTTAAATAATAATCTGAATATAAATGTGTCGTAATCTGACAACAGGCCACTCAATCTTATTTTGTGTTTTGATGAAATTTATGCAAGTGCACAAGCTGCCAAGTGAGTTACTTTTCAGAATACCTACTGAACCCAAACATTAATATTACCACAGGTCCTGATAACACTGAACTCTGCAAATGCACCATGGACGAACACTTCCGATCTGCTATGTTTAGAAATGTATTCTTACACTGCTCTTTTATTTCTACAGTCTTTTTTCCCCCCTGCTGGCTGAAACTCATCATTGTAATATAAACCCCATAATATTGAAAATATTAATATTAATGAAAATGTGTTCACAGTGCGAAAGTAATGACTCAGACCTGTAACTTCTCTAACACATTCTACCAACAATCTCTTCGGAAACAAGTGTCAAATACCGTGACTTTATACAAGTAGCACCAGTTAAAATTTTAAGAAAGCACACAAGTACATTTTCAAAAATCTTATTTTTATTGTTTGCACTAACTGTATCATCATTAACAGTTTTCATCTCTAACAAACTAAAGCAAATCAGCACACACAAAAACCTCTGCAAGGTCAGCATTCCTAAAGCAGAACTTTGGTTATTTAAATGCACACCTTGGTGTGTAGCAAGCCTAGGGACAGTTAGTTCATCCTAACACTTTAAACACAGTCACTCCAGTTTCATGCATTTTTTCAGGGCTGTTAAAAAGTTTCATTTTAGGGGCATAAAAACAGCTACAAGATTTACAGAGATAACTCGTTTTTAAACAAAATTCTTATGTCTAAATTATTAAACTACAGCAAGGATCCTTCTTCAGCTGTAATAATTTTGCTCTGCAAAACAAAAAAGAAAAAAAAAAATTAGTCACTTTGCTGTATTAGGCATATATTACCATTAGCAACCTAAACACTTGCTGGCTCATGCTGCATATACTGCCATTTCTGTCAGATGTTTGCCAGGTTCACTCACCAGCTCCTGGCTTTCTGTCTGAGCCAAAATGGAAGTGGGTATAAAACTAATCAGTTCTGCAATGAAGGGCTTTGCCTTTTTAAATCCTGCCTGAAAATCTGAGACTTAACAGGCAAGTGCCTGTATGTGATTCCCTGTCAACCTGACAGTAACAGACCTACAAACCAACAGTCCATCTCGTTTTACTCATTTCTGCAAGTTGTTTCTGAATTAATTGTTGAAATTAAAATAGATGATTATTAACTAGGAATTCTGATGAATAAACTTTATCCTCTCAGTTTCTGAATGTAGTTTTAATTTGTTCTGGCTGATGCATTTGTTATTGGATCTGATGCATTTGTTATTTATCTTCCCTGGTGTGAATCCAGAAGGCAGCATGAGAAGGAAGGAATGACAGGAGAAAAATTAGCCCAATTCAGTTAGAACAGAAATACCGTAAGATTAACAATACATAGGGCAAACATCTGAGTACGTACTAAAGACCTCACAGGAGGCTGTAAGAGAATCCTGAACTAATAGGCATCACTGGAAGTTTAGCCCAGCCTCTCATAAGCCACAAAACAAGATTTGCAATGTCAGATTTTAGCAAGTGAGCCGAGAACCTCCCTGTTCACATCCCTGAGAGACCCCCAGAGTAAAATTAAAACTAAAGTACAATAGAATTACTCTTGGGTATATATTCTACTGTGCTTCCAGATGCGAATTTTACCTGAAGTAAGTCCTTAACCCCTAAAGATGCCAATAACATAGGAGCAGAAACCATGCAGGGATTCCCAGCAATGTTCTCGTGCCAGTTTCATTGCTTCTGTTTCATTTTCAGACCCTTGCCCTGCTCCTCTCACAGAAGTGGACATTTTCTGCACTGATTCTTCCTGGTTCGCTAGCTCTTCTGGCTCCACACCAGCAGCTATTTGCTTCATGAGAGCCTCTGGAGGAGCCTTTTGGCACATGGAGGTCTTCAACACTTCTGTGGATTCACAAGCGTGAGGAATCTTTCTAAGTTCTGCAGCGATCTGATTCCAGTAAATCTTTGGATTGTTTCTGAAAGCACGACAGACTGATGGCTTGCCAGTGAATTCACACCAGTAGGACATGTCTTGGCTTTTGCATTCAATTCTAAGTTTCATCTCATCATCATACCCACTAATGCTCATTGTGCAAACGTCTTTGGTTTTAGTCCGAAATTTGATTTCTTCACCATTGCTTCTTTTCTTCGGCTTCAGCTTCTGTCCCAATCCTCCCATGCCACAGATAACCACTAGGAAAAAAAGAGTAAAACTCTTCATGGTGAGAGGAGTTGACTGAGATCCTTGAGCAACACGATCCAAAAAAGTGAAAGCAGTAAGTAAATGGTTGCTCACGATTTAAAGGCTTGGTGCACAAAAGAAGCCTCTTTCCAGCAAAACATGGGATGTAAGGGTTGGGCTTTTTTATAAAAATAATAAATCACACTTCAGTAGGCATGTGCCTGTAATTTATAGCCTGAGGGAGTGTCAAATAACCTTGGGAGTGTGAACTCCCAAGAAGGTAACAAGACAAGTCTTGTAAATGCAGTTAAATACAGAACGACAGTTGTATAACTGAGAAGCACATTCCTATTCAGGATGAACACGTCATATTTGATTTTTAACAGATATTTTCCATTCTCCAGCTGCTTTATAGCTATCTTCATGCCAGAGCTTGTAAGATCATATCAAAGAAAAAAAGATAAAAGTGCCAAAGCAATCTCTGCAGCTACATCTGAATGATTATAAATGTGTCCTAGTAAAAAAGGCTGATTTGTGCAACGGGTTTTCTGTGGATTTGCACAGTAAGGATGCACCTTTAGCACTTCATTTTCTCAGCACATGACATGCAGTGGGGGCACATGCAAGGATCAAATGCGCATTCTTTAAGCCATGAAAGATTTTTACACTTGCAATACTTAAGCAAGATAAGGAATAAAGCTTGAGCAAAATAAGGCATTACAGGCCTAAACACACACCAAACATTTGGAAGTTTTATCATCATTGTCACACCAGGAGTTACTTTCACCCAACAGAGCAAGACATCCGAACTAACTTAGCATGGGTCACAGCAGCAGGAAACAGACCACAGAGCACGTCAGACAGATATTTGTGCTTCATCACAGGTATTTTCCTGTTCATAAAAAGTGAGCTGTAAAAGTGACACAAAATAAAGGCAAGGGAATAGAAACATTTTAGTGCAGAAACCTGTCCTAGAAGTTTCTGCTGCAGTAACTAAAAGCAGAGCTAAGGAAAAATCATTGTAACTCCCTTGGAATTTCGATGGTCATGAGGAAAAGTCCCTCCCTTGCTGTGGTAAGACACACTACTTTTCTGGCTAATAAGACCCCCACTAGGCACTTCTTCCAGAGACATACATGCTATGCCCAGCCTAGCCTAGCCAGCTTCTGGAAAGGGGTATTGTATTGTTTAGGTAAGCAACTGTGGGGTGCTAGAAACACTGAGGTTAAGACTGGCCACACATAAAAGTACAGAACACCAATTTCTGTACCTAGTCACTCACCAGGTGGCATTAAAGAAAATACCAAGGCAAAACCATTCATTTAACACAGAGGGCAAAGTAGAACAAAAACAGCAAATGCTTCTTGAGGCAGTTGACAAGAGTCCCAGCTGCTGTGGGGAGTCCCCAGCTAATCTGGAAGTTGCCCACTTGAAGATGGAGCCACCTGGAAGAGCCATTCTTGGTATCCTGAACCTTGTTCTTCCAGCCAATGTGTCATCAAGTTCCCCATGACTAAATACCATTTAACAGAGAGAACAACCTTGTTTTCTTTTCATCCCCTCTCTAAAGCTATTTTAGTAACATTTCTAGTAGAGGCCTCATCTCTGTTCTTCCCATTTTGGTTTCTCCTGTCTCTTTCAAGGCAGAGTGTGGTTCTCCAGCCAAGTCTAGGGAGAACAATGGTACAAACCTACTTAAGACTTACACTCTTACTTGTTTTCCAGGGTGTCTTATCCCCCTTCAGCCAGCCACAGAGAAGAATCTCCTTGCCCACCTCACACTTAATTTCAAGGATTTCAAATCCCTACTGCAAGCAGTCTCAAGTGCCTCATAATATTTGACAAACAACTGTACTGTTTGCACTTTGTTATGCACAACAGCACGGACAGTTCTTAGATTAGAAACTAAAGACATCTGTCTCTCTCATTCTAACAACTGCTAAAGAGTTTAAAACAACTTAAAAGTTACTTTATACCAGTTTCAGATCTCTTATTCTCAAAATTTTCAAGTTTAATAATGAAAACAAATAAATTACAAGGATAAGGATAAATACCAAAGCTTGGATGCCACTATATTTACATATTACAGCTATTAGGTTACTCAAAGTGTTTGTCTCGCTCCCATCTGACTTTTGTGTCCTGTCTGCCTGTGATTCAGATGAAACAGCTCATGGTCTCTTGTATCAGTAGAAAACAATTGTCCTTTTACAAGGTAAGCTAGAATGCCAGCAGTGAACTATGGGAGCTGAAGAACTAGCAAATGTTTAATTCTGCTGTCGGTGCTACAGAAACAAGTTATATGGATATACACCACAACTCATGAGCTTGAATCCTACCATCTTTGCATAATTCACGTTCTTTGTGGAAGTTGGAAGCTCCCTCACCCAGAGTCAATTTTCTTTCAGTCCATTCTGCTCCAAAAATAAAAGTCAAATACAGCAGAAATTTTTATTCAGGGTAAAGAAATTAATTTTCCTAAGATTTTAACTCAGTGCAACTCTTCTGAGAGTAGTCTACACAACAAAACAAGTGAGAATCAAACATCAGATAGTTAAGCAAGTTCTTTTTTATTTAAATGAACTGGGAACATTTTCTCAAATTAAAAATAGAAACTTTTAAAAATCTGCAGTTCTGAACATTACATATACACATATGCTACATACTGTCAATTAGAAATGTTTCCATTTATGATGTAAAAATTAAAAATTTAAGGTTATTCCGGATTAAAGACTCGTATCACTTTTCAAGCATTTCTTTAAAATTATAATAATGACTTACAGAATTATCCCTACTTTAACATAATGAACCTTGTTGGAAACAAAGTTGACAATACTGATATATGAAGAGATTAATTTAGATCAATATATCCAACTACTTCACCTGCCAAAACATTTTAGACTGATAATATACATACTTCTGGCCTTTTGATGAATTCTGTTAACTAAATCAGCAATGCAACTGTTTGCCTAAATTCAAGGCAATAACTCTTAGTAGCACAAATGTTAACTCCATTGCTAAACATATTTGAATTTTAACATTGGAAATCACAGTTTAGAATTATTTAGCAAAAATAGAATCACTGCCCCCCGAAAGAGCCACAGTGATACTATTAAGGACATTACAGAAGTGGGTGTCAAAGAGGAAGACAGAGAATGTAAAGCATCCTAAAAGTTGCCAACATAGGACATCCCTCATGCTCTTTTTGAGTACTACTGAACTCTAGAAAGCTTAGCTTTTTCACTATATTATGCAACCCGCACACTCCCAACCCTCCCACCCAAAGTTTAAAAACAAACTTCTCCAAAAAGTCCCTTTAAGGTCTATACTGCAAAACCCACTAAATATTAAATAATTTTAAAAAAAAAAGAGGAAGAAAACAAAACTACAACTGAACTTTTCAGATGCACAAAGAGACACAGTGGAACCCATTAAAATTCAAATTTAGTCCAATGTGGTCATTCAAGAGCACCAAATAGCAACACTGATCATGCTGGTAAATTCATTTGTGTAGAGTATTATACAATATTAAAATCTTAACTAAACACTTAGAAGTTTTAAGAAAAATGTATATACAAAAGTCTCTGTATACAAAATGTATTTTTATGTAAACGTGTATGTACTGTATTTAACACAAATCAACAATTTAAGATAAGAACTTGAACAACTGTCAAAGAATTCCTAGGCAAAGGCTGTTAATCTAATTAATTTATATACTGTGATGTAAGGTACAAAGCTCAGTGTAAAAAAGTAAAAAACAAAAAACATTTTAATTCAAGCCTTGAACAGTGGTATTTGAGAGGCAGTGCCCTGGTCTCAAAATATTCTGTACAGTAGTTTATGGCATAACATTCAATAGTACATTTGGGATTTACAGTACAGCTGACATAAAACAAGTGGCTCAGGACTCGTCAGACGAATGGAAATGCCAATACACCTGGAAGAACAATGATATGGTCCCATAGAAGAATCTTGAGCCTCACTTACATAGTCTGGAAATAATAACAAAAACAATTCAGGCAAATCTGATAAAAAATTGATAGACAGAATTTTAATGTCATTTAAACAGAACAAAGGCACAGATTTTCATATGAACCTTAATAGGGTTGAATAATTTTTTATTTTTAAACCTTAGAACACCTTAGAGAATTACAGAAATCAGAGCAGCCTTCTTAAAAATAGTAAAGTAGTAACAGACCTGGAATTTACTTAAAAAGCTTATTACTTACCCCTTAATGTTTCCGGTATGTGTTACCACTGTTCCACAGAGCTGTAGAAGAAAAAAAACCAGAAATCAAACCCATCATTTTCTTTTGCCCACAAATGAAACAGAAATACTCTGTCTAACTAAGGTGAGACGAGCCCAGTTGGCACAGACTATTCTGAATCTTTGACCCATTCAGTCAAGCATTTTTCAAACAAGAGGAAATAGATTCATGGTTCTCTCCACCAACCTTTCTGGTTATCTTTGTTTCATCATAGAAAGAAATGCCTGGATTGCCTATTCAGCACCATTCCTTTCAGCAAACTTAATCCAGCCTCCTATTTTGCTCTCACAGAAATGGTGGGTGCATTTCAGGTTACTTGTATCTTTGACATGTATATGAAAACACCTTGTGTGAGACACATACACCTCATATAGCTCTCACTTGTACTTACATATCTTGATGGTATAAAAATATTTGCCTCTCTTTCCAGCAAAATAATCCACCTGATTTTGAAGGCCAAAAAAAATCCCAACCCTATGGGATTCTTTAAACCTGCAAAAGTACAGGTGTAGAGAGATCTATTCAAAGTCTTATCTCTCAAAGTATGTCCAAAAATAATGTGTAGGAAATGAAAAAAAATCAAGGATAAAAGCAAAGGGTATGCTGAAATGAAAATTAAACCCAAGACTTTATTCATATGGGAATCCCATACTGAGAAATTCAAAGCATGTATTCCATAATTAGCAGTTTTTCAAATTATCTCAGTTAGCAGAGCAGAAGACAGCACTGCTTCAAACTGAATGTTTAAATTTTATTATGGAAGCCCATTTTCGGTAACTCAGAATTTAGGAAAAGGAAGTCAGGACTGAACTGGTGGATCTTTGTGTAAAAGATTATTTTATGCTAGTAATTTTTAGGTTATTCAGGAACACCAAATTAAACTATTCATCAACGACTGACATATCACAGGAAAACATGACATGAACCTCAAGAGTATTAATATCCATATTAAAGATTCAAAGATCAGAAAGGGACTTCTAAGGCCTGAGCAATTAATAGTTTCTTCTTATGCACAGTACTGAAAGTTCTTAAAAATGAGAGTCCTTAGATATGACAGTGGAAAGTACTTTGGAATTAAACACCTCGTCAGTTAATTTAGAGAGTTAAGTACCCTTTAGATGCAGAACAGACCACAAAAATTGTGATCATAAATATCACTAAAAACTCCTTCAGAAGGAGATGTGGAATCAAGATCTGGTCAGTAAATAATTATTGTAAAATACAGTTTTAAATACCACTACTAATAATGATCATTATCACCATCAGATGCAGCCATAAAATCTAGCAAGACCCAAACTTTGAGCTCTCTTGGTATTTACCCGTTACTTATAGAGCAGTCATATCTTCTCTGCAAATACTAAACCTATACTTTCAGTCATGAAGTTGCAGGTTAAAGCACAGTGAGCTACAGAGTTCAATCATAAAATGGATATTTCCTTAAGTAACTTGCAAACTTTACAAAGCCAACCACTGAAGTTGTGGGACATCCTATGTTATCTCTATAGAAACTGAAATTCTCACAACTAGCTTCAGTTTTACAGCACAGTTGTTGTAGAGGCAGAAAAGAACCCAAATCTCCTCTTTTTACACATAAACTTGAACTTCTTGTTTTGTGATGTTACCTTCTAGTCCTACCCATTTTCTATGTTCATGCTTTCTGCGTACCTGGATCACCCGCCTTCTGCACAGGAAAAGTCCTTCTCACCATTTAAAAAATAAAACTACTCAAGAGTACAAATGCATCCCATTCTATCACATTCAACTGCTATCAGAGTATTTTAATAGGTTTGTCAATTTAGGACTACCCACTGTGCTAGCTAAATACCTAATTACATGGATTGTAAGATCAAATATAGGCAATTCCTTTGTTAAGCTACAGGAAATTTCCACAGTGTCTGCTGTTATGTAAAGAATATTTGAGAAATATAAATCATACAGCATTTGCTATAGTGAATAATCATGCAAAAAACCAAACAGAAAATTATTCACTTTAAAGCATGCAGCAAATTGAACAGATGATTAAAAGAGTAGCTTAAGTAAGGACACATGAAGGCATGCAGTTTCAGACTTGGTTTACCTTGTAAAAACAGGATTGTGTATACCATATAAATGCTCTTTATGATAACCATTATTACCATTTTCTGTACTGTAATAAAATAAATACACCAAGAAAGACCATGTTAACTATAAGATGCACTATGTACAGTATGGCTTCTAAGACATGTACATGGATGATGGTATGATATGCAAAGATAAACTGTGTCTGTACAAGAGAATATAATTTTTCCTTTGTAACTTTCAGGAGTTATGGCATAATTATAATTTTACATTTTTAAATATTTTTATATTCTCAAAAAATCAATTAATTATTTTTCTATTCTTGTTGAGTTGGATACTCTAATATAATCTATAAAGTCTGGTGAAACAGAACATGTTACCTCTTTTGAAGTAACAAGTTACATTAAAAATATAAACCCTCCCACATTAATAAAATAATTTTAGCAAATATCAGCAAAAATGTCTTACGTTTTCATGGGTATAGTTTCGACACTAAAAAACACAGAAAAGGAGGAGTAATTAAGTAGACACTAATAAGTGAGTAATTTTAGCTGTACACGACTGCTTCTGCTCTACTGACTTGTGAATGTGCAATGAAAAACGACCAGTGTGAAATGCAAGAAATGCAGTGCACAGGCTAAATGAATGATGAGCAAAACAAAGAGCAGAAAAGAAAACAGTAAAAACAAAACTGATGGGAAAATACGTAAGAATAGTTATCATAAAGTAAAATGCCAAGTCCCTGAGACAGAGGAACTGCAATTGAAAAAGGAAAGACTGGTTAGGAATAACTAAGACAGCACGAAAGCAAACCATTAATTCAAGATTACAAATCAGGCATAATTCACCTTAACAGGTTACTTAGCAGAGCTAATAACTTGCACATTTGGAACTTATTTATATAAACATTGCTCATGAAGCCCTGAAGATCTCATTCTGAAATAAGGTTCTCAAGGTCAGAGCCAGCACTATCTGCAGTCATGGCCCCCAAAGGCCACCTGCATGAAGCACTTTGCAGGCACTGCTCTGTCAGGGCAGGTTTAAGGATTATAGAGCCTTCACACTAGAAAAACTATTTTAATCCATTTAGTTTATTTAGCAGTATATACTTACTCATCATACACATCCTCTGTATCCATTCTACGATAGTATTTAGAGAGTTTTACAGCAAAAATTATGGCAGGAATTAAAAATATTGAAGAGCCTCCCAAACCAAACCAGAAGGTATTCTGAAACAAATCAAAATCAAGGAAAAAAAAGATCATGGAGAAAATCAATCAGAAAAGTAATGAACCTCTGCTTGATGTTTCAATCACTGTTACCAGAAGAATGCAGCAGAAATTAGTGGCACTGGTCTGATGGTCTGTCGGAGGTCCTTCATACCAGTGTGGAACACAGCACATTAAGCATCCTCCACTATCAGTGTGAACCAACCTAAGAGCACCACCAATCTTACAAATGTAACCAAACAGGAATATGGCCAAAGTTGCTCAAAGCTACAGGGCCGCAGTGGCCAAAGAAGTTATTTCAATGTACTCAGCTGTGGGCTAGAAAGTAATTTTCCATCTCACTATTAATTTACTAGGCACGTTGCGTTTTTTCCTTGATATTTTAAACCATCTTTCTTGCAATTCTTGTCAAAATATGAGTTCACAGCACTTTCTCAAAGAACTTTATAACTTGCTAATTGCAGCCTGTTTGTGTTACTAATTTCATTATCATACAGTTGAACTGAGTTATCACCTGATGTTAAAATGATGATTTTTCAAATTTGATTTGTATTGGCTGGAGGCATTTTGACTTCCAACTGACTCAGCTAAGTTCTATCATGAGGAAAATCACGGGTCATCTCTTACCAGATGGTTAATGGCTCCACAAAGGAGAACAGAAGCTCTGTAATGTATGAACTAATCAATGAGTACAGCATGATTCCAGCAGGTTAGCAGGTTTTCATAGTTAAGTATTACCCAGATCAAGCATTTCTTAGTTAAGCATTATCAAGGTTAGAGTGCTTTGCCTTTGACAGACTGCAGGTATTTACTGCTGGTATGATTAGGACGTAGCTAAAAGTGCCATAAAGCTAAGTAATACCTAGGAGACATTTTAGGTACTTTCCAGGCACATGGTTGCTTGTTTTACTTTTAATACATGCTGTCCTCTTTCCAAGCTCTCTCGGCAAGATGCAAAAGCCCTTATATACTGCTACAAGTCATGCTCCAAGTCTCCAATATACAGGAACTAATCAAGATCTGTCTGCTACAAGCCAAGTGATAAAACCTCATTCAGGTTTTCTAGATTCCAGGGAAGATACTTGAGAAAGTCTTCCTTGGTATTTTCCACTCACTTCCTGCCCCTACTCCACCCCCATAAGTTAGAAACAGTTACAGCTGAAACTTCAGGCCTTTCTGCTATTCCACTTCAAGGTGTTTCAGAATCAGTTGATTTTACAGAATTCTTGCTAATACAAGCCAAAGTTTAATGACAACCTAAAACAAGTCCAGCACTGGTTTCTCTTTGGACTTAAACATTTTCCTTTCATAACTTTGTATGTGATACTTTATTATTTTACTTCAGAACAGTCTAGCTGGAATAACTAAATGCAGATGTACATTGAAAGAAATTCCCACTTGATACTCCAATTCTGAGTAACATAAAATGTTTCTTACCACAGAATCAGTTATATAGCTGCATAAAAAAATATCTACTGCTGTATCTATCACATTGGCAATAGGCTTGCACGCTGCTACTTCCATGGCAATCTGAAAGAAAGATTTTTTAAAAATACAGTTTGGAGTATCTAACTGAATAAAATAAGAATCTCTAAACTTGCTTACAGTTGTATTTTACTAAATTGTTATGTCTCACCCTATCCAAATTCAAAATAAATATCAGTGGGATTATGCTACCAACTGAACATCTTTTAAACATCAGCTTACTTTCTCAAAGCCTGCAGCTGAAGAGAGAAATTTAAAACAAGATACTAATGACATCAATTTGAACTATGCAGGTCAGGCTCAGAGCAGCATTGCCACAAATGGTATATGTCAGGCTAGCCCCGAAAACGATATTGTTAAATTTGCACTGCATTCCAACCAACACAGCTCCTCATTTCTATTCTGCAAACCCAACAAAACTATAGGAGACCAACTTTCTCACTGATACTAAACACAAATGTATTAAAAACTGAAACCATGAAACATAACCACAAAGTAACATTTCAGTATTATTATTATTATTATAGTTAGCTTTTTTTTCTTTAAGCATAGCTTCTCTCAATTAAGTAAAGGCACCTTACCGACTCCTTGACCCACTCAGTGTACTGCTCAAAGTAGCCAACTATGGTATCCATGTACTTTTTTGTCTCCTAGGACCAGATAAAAGAGAACAAAAACAAGTTAACCTCCACCTCCATGGCATCAAATAAATGTACTTTGATCAAACAAAGCTTACCTGGACAATAACTTGAGAAGCGTTGTTATTTATGAGAAACTGGGCAGCATTAACAGCACTAATGACATTTTTCACCTTAACCTGGAGAGGAAGAGATGGTGTTTAATGTAAATAAATCTCTTTCAGGCTGTTGCAATGGCTCTGCTGCCATTGTCAGGACCTGTTCTCTTGATAAACCAGCATCACTGTCTTGTCAAAACCTGACAAAACATGCAACTCTAGACAGAGCATGAGCCTGCTTAAGGATTTGTGATCATCTGTCAAAATTCTCCCACTGCTAAAAAAGGCTTGTATTAGTGGTTAAGGCCAGTATCTTTTCCTGGAAACCATGTAACTAATTTATATACTAGGATCTGTTTTAACTTCCACTTTCTTTCTTTTCTTTAAGCATAGAAATAGTTGTATCAATGCCTGTATATGCACTACAGACACATATGGTGCCCAGGAAGAAAGCACTGGGCTATATACTATCACAAGTCTTGATGACTGAAGTAGGATTCTATACAGCCAGAATATGCCCCTAATCAGTAACGCAAAGGATTGAGATGCTTTTTCAATATATGTACAACTCCATAAAGTCTTTCAAAGAACACATACAAAGAACAGTGTACACAGAGCCCGCAAATGGAGAGATGTCAAACATGATTCCTTTCTTATCAACATTTTTATGGTTTCTTACCTCCCCACCCAGACTCATATCACACACTCTGAAAGACATCTAGTTGGTCTGCTGCTGTGGGATGGGTGAAAACTGCAGTGGGAAGCACAGAGGTAGGTATGACCCACGAAGCTGTTGTAACTATGACCATATTAGTGTGCCTAGATTCTTGCCACCAGAGCCAAGGCAACAGAAAGCTTTGCTGCCAGAAAAGTAAGTGTCCTGTTGGCCTCACTCTCTGGCAGAGCATGGAGCCAGCTGGTCTCACTGTGATGCAGGCAGCAGTTGCTACCTAGAGAGGAAATATGGGCTGCCCTGGGGAAGCCTCTATACAGATCCAGGTTGCCACATCCAGTGAGGATGATGCTGCAGGAGCAGGCAGTTAACAAGTACAGTCTAATGAAACAGAGCCCAGTGGGAGCTGAACATGGAACAAGAGATGGTTAAGGATGTGAATCACAAAGGTCTCTCTTGTCAGTCGTACTTTTGCATTGTTTCTTTGTCATTTCCCCCAAGTTTTGCACTCAAGGATTCTAGAAAAAAAATAACCTACATTTTGAGGAAAATGAATAGCACACTATACAGAACCGTACTGAAGCCTATTTTATCATGTGAGAACTCAGTTTACAATTCATACTCTGAAAAACATCTCAACTATTCTTTTTTTTCCCCTATTTGTGCAGAAGAGATATCTAACTCCTTGTTACTACCTCAATACATTACAATCTCTCTCAATAACAGAACAGTTGTAAATAGAAGAAAACTGTACTGAAAATATATGCCCTGCATATGAGGCGAAAGGATTTAAAACACAAAAATGTTCCTCTTGCCAGAAAGAGAAACTTACCATAAGTTCAGATGATGTTCTCTTCAGTAACCTAATGCTCTGGTTTAAAGTACTCTATTGGAAAAGAGGGGAGAAAAAAAGCTCCGAGTCATTACTAAAGGTATGAGCACACCTGTTCTAACATTATATTCATGCTTTGATCTTCTATAGATTATTTTGTTATTAATACTAAGTATCACACTATGTATAACAGTAACTGCGTTAAAATGAAGACACTGTGGGTTTAGTCAGTATTTCACCAACAGCATTGATTTAACTAAAGTTAGATCCAACAAACTCAGTAAGGTTTAGCTGGAGGGAGGACAGAACACTTAAAATCAGAACCAAGTGTTCAGAGAATTCTATATTGTGCAGTTTCTGAAGGGAAAAAGCACTTACCCTAGCTTTAACATATTTCTTGACAGTCAGTTTTTGTAAAAGAAAAAAGAGATGAAAATAATTAGGAGTTAATTAGGAAAGAACAGCATAGATTCAGAGTGGACCAGAAGACCTAATGCTTTTCTACAAGCCGGCTTTGATAGGGGCGGAAATACTGTATCAAATGCCAGGATAAATTAAAGGTCTTCATGTTATGGAGAGGAAAAAGCAACACCGAGCATGTAGGAGATTCGCAGCTTGATACTATACAAATCCATGTTTGGCAAAATCAGGCAGAAGAAGCCCTTTCACATCTTTCATAGCATCAAATAAAAAACCACTTTGGCTCTAAGTACTACTCTCAAGAGTTTCCAATTCCGTTAGGTGACTGTTAACTCCCAAGAAATAAAGTGTGAAAGTGGTAACTGCTTTTATTACTGAAGACAAATGGCAAGCAAAAAAGAAAATGAGTGATTTCGAGTTAGAGTTTTGTAAAGTTCTCCCCTGCTTCCTCTTTTATTCATATGTAATCACAAGTAGCTACAGAAAAAAATAATGAAGAAAAAGGTCATGATTTTAGACAGCATTATAAAACAGTAGTATTATAAGTAGGAAAACTTATTTATTAAACACATACTTTAGCCAGATTACTCTTCATTGACACAATCTGTGCTAATGCAAGTTCTAACCTCTATTTAAGAGATTTAGAGATTCATAATTTCTACAAATATGTTTCAATATTACTTTAATGTTTTTACCATAGCTTGCTCTAGTGGAACGACTTGCTGGCTATGAATCATCCGAATGCTGTTTGCATGTCCTTTTAAGGCATTTTCCAGTGCTCCTTTTGGCTGCAAAAAATGCAATTATGCAGTATTGTTCAGTAATCTCAAAGCTTTCCAACAAAGCAAAAAACAATGGAAGTTGCACATTTTACTTATCCACTCCAGAACAGCTGATGCTAAAAACGGGATATGGCAAACTGAATTTCCTCAACACAAGGAGGGGAAAATAATCACTGTATTAATAATTCAAGCCTCAGCAACCAAACCAGATATATCACCTTGCTTTTCTGGCTACAACATTATCAGCACAGATTTAATTGAAGAGAATTTTCACATGGTGCACTAAGTAATTTTAAATACAGAAGAGTGAGCACACCCCCCTGGCAGTTGCCACAAGCCAGACCTCCCTGCAAAAACCCTGCAGCACTGCACCCCAGCTAGGACGAGCATCTCTCGGTCATGGGTACTTGCTTTTGTTTTGGCAACGTGGACATCCCCCTGAGGCACCCTCTGCTTTCTGAGAGGCACAGAAATTTAGATATTTTCAGCCAGCAACTTGGAAAGATGCCTGTGAAGGGTATTTTCCATTTCTGTGTCTCCCGCCTTTCAGTCAAAAGATTTGAGTTCATGCCCTGATTTTCAAGTCCAAATGCCTGTCTGGAGCTCGCACCTGTTGCAAAATCCTAAAAATTTCATTTTACTCCCAGAAATAAATTTATTTTCCATTTCCTTTTGGTGGCAAAACCACTTGGCTCCCTGCACATACACTGAATACACACTGTTAACTCCATTTTGCAAGTGTAACAATGGCAGACTTCAATGGTCAGTGTTTCCTTCCTGGGAAGTGTTCATGTAAGCAGTCAGCTACGGTCACAGAGCAGTTTCAGGACACTTCATCTCCTGTACTGACAAGGTGAATTCATTCACCTAGTAACACCTGTTGGTGGTATTGCTCCCTCCTCCATATACTGACCCCCTTGCTTTGATGCAAATTTTTTTTCCACTGTAAAAGCATATATTCAATTTTGCATAAGACGTCAAAAAATGCAAACTGTACACCTGAAGTTGATGAATTCCAAAAGTTTTTAGTTTGTTTTTTAATTGACTATTCTAAGATCTATCACTAATAACAAAGTGGGATTATAAAATATCCTTGGAAACCAGTACCATTTTTAACAATCTAATGTCTGTAATACATTGTATTGCTGTGGTTTTGTCTTGGTTTTGGGTTTTTTTAGACATTTCATAGATTACACTAAATAGCATCACGAGGAAGAAATAAAAACATCACTGTAATAGTGAACACATTTACTATTGCATTTGTCTTTTACATGAAGAAATTACTGATCTATTCTCAATTCTATCGCTTCCTCAAGATTCTACTACTATAAAAATAATGAAAACAACCTACCAGGAAAATATATTTTCCTTTATGAAACTATGCAGAATATAGCCAAGGGCCAACTCTATGTTATCATATTTGAAGAACTCCAGCTTTCACTTGTAAAATAGCCTCAAATCAACAACAAAACCACTTCACCTGTACAACCTTCAAAATGGCACAGTAAAAACTGGAAATTGAAGTCAAGGGTGGCCAAAGATTCTTGTATCTGCCCAAGTTAGTAGGCAACCTACATGGGTAAGCACGCAATGTGCAGCTCACCCACGGTGCTTGGAGAGCTTGCTAACTACAATACAAGAAAATTCCAGGAGCAATCTGACCTTGACACGAGCACATGTGAAGCAGAAAAAGACCCCAACCAACCAAAACCAACCCAAAACGCAGCAACAGGTGTGCATAAATTATGCAAAAAGCTGAAGTAAACACAGCAGGGGCTTCCACTGGTGCTCTCCTCTCCCTGGAGGGAGGATGGATGGATATCTGATAAATTCCAAAGAATGTGAGCTCCCTCTGCTGTGTCCCTTGGTGATCCAACCAACTGTAGTACGTGTGCAGTGTAACTCTTCCTCCTGCATTGCAGTGCAGGAATCTGTCTCGGGCCAGTGTCCAAACCATGACTCTCATTTTGAAAAATGAGTATAAAGTGACCTTGACACGCATACAAACATACCAACTGAACAGTCACTATCCATTAACATGGATCTGTGCCACTTGCAGATTGATTCATTTGTGGGAAATGTTGTAGCAGTACCCTCTGACCATTCTCCACGCGTCTGCTTTCAATAACCCCTTCAGAGCAGACAGGGTTTCTTTTGTGCATTCTCCCCCCACAATGGAGCCCCAGTTCTCACTAGAGCTCTTATGAGCTGCCACAGGATACATATTATCGCTACAAAGTCTGTATTACAAAGTCTTCTGCTCACTAACTGAAAGAAAATTAATTCAGATCATCTTTTCCATCATGATCTAAGCAATTTTTCTTCCTACTGGAATCTGAAAATGTAGGGAGCATAACAGGAAATACTGAAATGGAGTATTCCCTTCATTTCTCAAGCAAACAGTAGAATTTAAGAAAACAGACTTCCAAAGCAGAAACTGTACAACAGCGTACAAAAAATCAACAATTAGCAACATTTAAAATATAGCTCAGAGGAAACGCTGCTCTAGAAAGTTTTTCCTTACATGACAATGCACAATGTATCTAAGTGTCTGAAGTACAAGAACTCTCCCACAGACAGTCTACTTTGACATGTATTTATACTTGTATGGTATATAAATTGGTAAATACGGTAAATAATAATACATTTTATGTACTATTTTATTACTGAATTAAACTTACCAGCTGGTCTGCTCTTGCTTCTAAGTCATTAGCAAAGGAGAGAAGATCGACCTTGGTAACACTTTTATTGATCTGAAACAAGACGTGAACAGTAAGAAAAGGAGTGTGTTGTTATTGCGTTTACACAGTTTGCACTTCACTACATACTCTGTCTACTCTTTATTTCTTTAAATATTTATTGACCTTAACTTCTGAAGTGCTTTTTTTACCAACTTTTATTATCCTTCAAAACATGGCCTTTCACATAAAACCAGATTTTTCTGTTTTGCCTACTGTTAAAGAAACGTTTCATTTTATACTTTGTCCCAGTCATGCCTCTAGTTGACTACAGTCTCACCTCTGTCAAATACGCTGAAAAGTCTATCCCATCTATTCCTGAAGAGCTGAAATTCATAAGATTCTCCTTCCCAATTTCATCCAGCAGAATGATTTTGCTGAGGTTTATCTGAATATGTTCAATTTTAAGTGCTACATCTTCTGTATACTGAGAGGGAAACAAAAGAAAGCATAAAAGTAGTTTGCAACCAGCACATATTCTGCTACAGCCCCTACCCAAAGCATCTCGCTTTTGGTGACGACTCATTTCCACGGAGAAGCACACACTGATTTTTGCTTACATCAGTTTAATTTAATTAACTTCAATAGAGTCCACCAGGTAATGGTGGTGGTAATGTTCTTCCCTTCCGTGCAGTATCCACGGTACCCAGTCACACCAGGTTCTAACGTACCTATGCCTCTTTCATACCCATGAATTACTTGGTTCCATTCTGATTTAAGCAGGCTTCCCTGAATAAATGCTAGTCCCTCCTAAGAGAGGGACTAACATCCCTCCAGGAAATGTCATCCTTAAGAATATTATTAGGGACAGGGACTCTATTAAGTGTGGGTACAGAGCCTGGCAGTACAGAACCCCGAGGGGTTGCTGTAATGAAGAGAGGTACTGCAGGCAACCCCAAAATTAGTACAGTCATGTAATGACAGTGCAGTCATGAATTATTAGAGCTTAACTGAAAAGACTATTAAATCCCAAACCCTTGCAAACAAAACCAATCATTCTTAAGACCACAGTATATCGTATCCTAGATCAACACAAATCTGACTGGTATCAGAAGAGAACGCACCAAGAAAAGCATTTATACAAAAAGAAGACTGTCATTAAACACCACAAGCAGCCTTTGGAAGACACTAGGCTTCAACCTTCCTTCTATGCAAGCTTCAAAGTTAAAACCAACAATATTATCAGCACCCATAAAAAAAGCACATTAGAAAATCTTCCGTGGATCACTAAGACTGGTAAAGAACATCTTATTTGTAACTAGACTTCTTTTTTTCAGATTAGCTTGAATGGTTCTTGACTCCTTCAAGGATGTTTTGTATATAAAAACAAAAATCTCATAAAACCAGGACAAACTGTAGGATGTTTTGAGAACAAACGTCCTTCAGAAACAATTGTGCACTCACTCACAGTTTCTTTACTTACCATGCTAATATTTAGAAACTCATTGATATTGAACAGGTATTCCAGGTGAAGGGAAGTATAAATTCCTTTGTTTTCCTTGCAATCACTAAAAAAACACAAATACACAGATCAGCCTAAAAACCACCTGGAGAACCAAGTATTAAGAGAATGATTAAGAAAATCAGTCCTTTAGAAAAAAAATACTGGCTGTATTTTTTGAAGCTCAGTCTATAAGAAAAGTAATTAACAGTTGTCTCAAAGATGCACAATATTTTATCAAAGGGCTTGACTAGTATCACCACACAATACTATGCTAAGACTACCTCTAATAACTCATATATGAGAGAAAATTGCTTTTGCTAGTGATTCACTAGAAAATCAGAATGTCTTCTGGAACATGTGAGATTTTTGGATGTTCCTGGAAAACGAAGCATGGAAGATACCACGAAATCAGTATGAATAAGATGAATGAACTAAAAGTGAATTAAATATGAACTGAATTAAATCTTAATAATAACTTTCATACCTGTACACTTTTTCAAAAGTCAAGTTAACATCTGGATTTTTAAAGAGGATGCCAGCAAGATAGTTTTTCCAGTTCCGATTTAGTAAGTAAGGTGTATCCAAAACCTAGAAGACAAAATTCAGTAACCTTACTATAATTCCAAGTTTGTTCATGTACTTGTTCATATGTGGTCTTTTGACATGTACTCACATCTGAGCTTATCACCCACTAATGAAAATACAAGCATAACAGCAAATTCAAACTCTTTGGTGCAGAAAGTGAATATTAAAGCACCAAGGAAATCAGAAAATCTGAATCAGAAAAAACTGTCTCTAAAGAAAGACAGGCATGCAGTACTTCTACCGCAAAGCAAATTAAACCAAGAAAGGATGAATGTCTCTATTTGGTGTGTAAGGAGAAAGTAAAACCAGATCCAAACTCACTTAAAGTGTCCTATAAAAAATAATATGCCATACAGAGCTGACAAGACCATTGGGACTCATGGGGATTCTAGTAATTTTTTAATAACATGAATAATTTCACCTTGAATAAAGTTTTATCTTCAAAGGGCTCGCAGACCAGTTTTTCTACATTTCCACCTGTGACAAAAGTGAGCACCACTACAGTCATCAGCACCCAGGAGAAAAGAAAACTGAATCCAACTCCTCTGAAAAAGAAATAAGTTGAATAAGATTTTGCTTTTTAAGAACATTTTATATATATATATATATATACGTACACTTGGGGCAACGGTGAGATCGATAGGTTAGGAGTTATAAGAGAGATATGAAAACTGATAGGCAGTTGAAATACTTGTTTTCCAAATATGTTCTTGCCCTCTGAAACGTATGTTTCAGCACGGTAAAGTCTTCAGCGAAAGTGCATCTAAAATGCTCAGATTTGCATTGGGCATGCAAAGTGTTTTAAGAATTACACTTAAGAGCTACAAAAACATACAATTTTCTTTTTTAAATTCAACTCTCTAGCCTTGTGCTCTCAAAAAAAGTTTTAGAAAGGTTTCAGGTGCAATCTTCTCCTGCACCCAGAAGAAACAACACTAATTCCCTACTAGGCACTTTTCAACCCCAAACCTTCTGAAATGCTCTGAGATAGTCAAGTGATTCTTGTCTTCTCGCACGGCTTTTTACTCTTGAGCAAATGCTCAAGTGTACTAAAAAGCTATGACTTCCCCCTTTTATTTTCAATTATCTGTTCCCAGTTTTTGCAGTTTCCAAAGGGGCTTACACAGAAATTCATTAGCTACAACACTCGCCTTAGAACAGTGGATTCAGAGGTTTTATCCTTCAGCTATGATCCTCAATGAAAGAATAACTCAAAATCCCCAAGTCCCCCAAGTATGCGAGATCAATATTTATTTCTATTTCTTCTCAGCAGATATACATACCCTAACAAACCAGATTCTTTCTAAATTCATGCCCTCCAAAATCAACCAAACCAACTTTTTACAGGTACACTTACATCATTTTTCCCCTATAAGCAAAACTTACGCCATAAGAAAGTTTCCTCCAGTGTTGGAGATACAGCCTCTGGTTGTTGGAGAAGCATGTTTATCATAACCACAGGTGCCACATAGCAATCCCAGATAGTAAAAGACCAGAATCAGGACCACCATGCAGCACAGAATGAGACACCCCAGCCACCTGAGGAATAAAAGACAAAGTTTTTTGTTATTTCCACGCAAATAACATGCTGCAGACCTGCAGAAGACATCCTGCAATACCATATTCCCAACTGGCCCACTCATGGATCTGTTTGAGCAACAAATGTTAGCAACAAAAACAAGCATTTGCTACACTAGCACATATTTTGGGCCAGAACACAGTCATTGCTGAATTCCGGGCAGCTGCTGCTGAAGGACTGGGGAGCAAACACCACAGGAACAAGGTGTTCCCAACAGCTGTTACTGCAGGTAGACTGTGCTGAAGCATCAAAGTGCTCCAAGTGGAGCAAACAATGACTCAGAAGAAGCAGATGTTCAAACAGTAATTTATTCAAGAAGCGATAGAGAAATTCATGAATGTAGACTGGCCATCGGCCATAAAGTACCTAGCTGTTCTTACTGTAAGGCTTACTAACTTTTTGCACACTGTGTTACGCTTGTAGTTGTAAATAACTATATTTAAGGCTGTAGAAACCTAGGCCTTCTGTGTCTGTCCTGGAATGCTTTCAATTAATGGAACAGTTAACGAAACTTGACGAAGAGAAAGACCTTGGATAGGAATTGAACTTTAATTTTTATTAAATACATTACACAACAGGTCTGTCTGTCCACGTAGCTGGAGCACATCTATTTATTCACACATTATATATCACATTCTAGTCTTTCATCCTCTCCCAATTTCCTTTGCACTTCTTTTTCCTTTCTGTTGTCACTTATATTTTTTAAGCTTTAAGTGTGGGTACCTGTACCTTTGTAGAGAAAATTCTGTAGAAGAGATGCTGTAATGAACATGCACAGCCAATAAAAAGAAAGCCATTAACGCTGACAGCATATTTGTAAGACGGTATTTATTAAGAACTGCAAATCATGCACCTGTAATTAAGAAAGGAATGGATAGAAAATAATTTGAACAACTAGAGGTTTCTTGGTTTCATTTGTACTTGAAGCACTATTAGGTTAGACAAAAACACGCATTTAAGTGTCAATGTAGATGAGATATATTCTCCAGTAGCAGAATAAAATAATATATTTATTTGGCTAAATGCTAAGTGAGCTTCAAAGAAAATACTGATAAATTTGTGAAATTAAAGCTCACCACAAAAACTGTCAGATAAGGAATGAGCTGAAGGTAAGGTTCTAAATAAGGTTCTAGAAGTTCAATCTTCTGCTCGCTTTTATTTAACACGGCATTAAAGCCATGAACACATAGTCTGTAGCAGTGAAACTGATTATGACGCAAAGATAAAAGCAATTATCAATTATAAAATCAACTGAAGCATCAAACAAAATGTAGGGAGAATCTGATGAGCTTGAGGACAGAAATGACTAAATCTGGACAAAGGTAGATGGTAGGAAATAAAAAGCTTTATGCTTCAAAGTATGAGATTACTCAACTGTGAGTCACAAAGTCTCAAACAGAAAGAGTATGTTCTTCTCAAGGTACAGTTAACCCATGCATTTGCAAGGACAAGTGCTACACCAGCAGGGACACACGCAGGTGAGCACAGACTCACAGGTGTGAGGCAGAATCCCTGCTACTCCTCTGTGGTAAAAAGGGTGCAATAACAAGGGATTGGCTTCAAGGTCTCTGTGGTCCTACGCCCTCACAACCTGCAGCTCAGTGAAAACAAGCCCTAACTAAAAAGTGTTACATCTTTGACGTCTACCTACCTCTGTCCTTCCTGAAAAAGACCTGAAGGCCTAGAGTGGAAACCACCTCCTGATCTGTGGTGGAACACCACACAGATGTCGATTAGCTGCATTTTTGCCCTTTACCAAAATGCCAGTAACCAACATAGCATGCCTCATAGCATCTTCGTTTCACAGTGTTCATCATTAGTGGTTTACTCGCCTTTACAGAACATTAAACTATTAAAAAGTATTAACAACGGGTAGCACTTCACTCCTGCCTTATTTCATGTACATACCTGTAGAAATCATACTGCTCCACTAGTGGAAAATAATCTTGAACGTACGCCTCACTCTGTGTAAGATATATCATCAAGTCTGCTAAAATCTTCTCAACAGGGAGTGCTTTTGTGAAGGTAGTAATATTTGAACCAATGGATTCCAGCACGCTTTTGATATCTAAAAGAATATACACATTTCATTGTTACAGATCCATGGAGGAAATTTACATTCCGAGTATGCATTATAAAATGCTATTAAGCCATTTGCCACACGTAGCAAGCAAGCCATGAAGACAAGTGTGAGGAAGAGACAAGCAGGCAACAAAAACATCAAGCTTTGAAGTATACAATGGCATTTTAAAATGCACACTTTGTTTTTAGCATTCAGTTTAATGATGAAAGATGCAGAAGTTGAGCCAGAGTTCTTCCTCTTGCCTTTCATTATAATGAATGTGTCACCTTTTTATCTAGCCAGCTTAAATCTTCCTTTTCATGCAATATTGCAAATGGTAACACTGAGCAAGACAATTAGCCACTAAGTTTATGAAGAAGATCAAAATCTATTTAAACTCCATGCCCTGGAAATACAACACTGTGAAAGAAATTATACTGCCTATATTGAGAATCTATACTTGTTCTTTTCAACCTTATTAAAAGAGATTACTTAAATAAATTCTTTCTAATTAATTAGCAACACTCTTGAGATAACAATCAATTAATCCATTTTTCCCTCAGATTATGAGCAAACATGCTATCCTATACTTACAGTTTAGATATACACTATTTAGATTTACAGACACATGATTAATTCACTTATTACACACATTGTCTATGTGTAAAATGCGGTTTCTCTATACTCTTCCCCTTCTTTCAACTTGAAACATACTTGGAAGAGCAGGATGCATAAGTACAGGTGGCAATTTGGTAGTAGGCAACACTTTCTATTCTCAAACAACAAGACTGTCTGTTTCGATGTTTACTCTTCAAATCAACCAGGTAACAAATCATTCTTTTTTAAAAGTTTATAAATAAATGCATTTTTTTCTAGTAAACACATTTATATGCTTTTTAACTCAAACTCAGTTTAGTGCAAACTCAAAAAATTTATAAATAGATAAATTAAGATGGCTTGTCTGTGTTTATACATATCAGCAGATACTGAAAATGAGTAAATCTGCTCTAGGTTTCCCAATGAAAGGTGTAACACTGGTTTTCTAAAACTGGCTCATTTTAGGCAAGTTCACACAGTACACTATGTTTGTATCTATACTGTCCTTTATTTTGCCCAGGAGGGGAAGAAAAAGAACAGAAAAACTTACAAGGAACAGCTGTTTATATAATGCAGAACAGGTCCACAATGCAAGAACAGAAATTAAAACAGATTAGTATGCATACACTATACTACCACACAGGTATGGTCAAAGACTAAAAAGTGTAAAGCCCAAGTAATAAAACAATTAAGACAGCCATTTAAATTTTACCTTCCCTTCGCCATCCACTACATTTTAATACAATTGCAGGCAGGTTCAGTTTTTTTAACATCACACTCCTAAATATGTCATAAACACATCAGTCAAGGAAAATTAGCCTTTCAACCAAATAAAGTGTCAGTGTGGAGTTGGGATCCCAAGATTTCTCATTACTAAAAACCTAACAGATAAAACACCTCCATAATATACCATATGGCCTATTTTTAGATTTAATTTTGGGTCCTCATAAAGACACAGTTGCCTTCTATGTTTTTTTTCTAGCACCAGGTTTAAAAAAAAAAAGTTAATCTTTACATTTCCATTTTAATGATCTTTAGCCAAGAAAATATATTATCAATACAAGAAAACAAAAACATTAATCAAAGTGAAAAGACAGTCCTCACCTGATAAAATGTTCCTGGTTTGATTCACCACTAAGTCTGGAGTATCATTAAAAGCTGCATAGCCCTAAGAATAAAAGTTGGAAAAATTAGAGCCTGTTTCTCATTGTCAAATTGCTTGCAATTTTTTTCCTTTTATTCAAGGATCAAAAGTATACATATACGAAAATGTATGTGATAAAACTATGAAAAATACATTTTTATCACTACACATTAGAAAAGATGAAAGCAAAATAGGAACTCTATTTCAGATTCAGTTTGCTCTCCAGAATATTCCTTGGAAAAAAAAAAAAAAAAGCTAAATTTAAATATACATGATTCAGGTACAATCACCTCAAACTTTGTTGCCTGTCAGACCAAGAATGCATATATGAAAACTCACTAAGTGAAAGGAGTTACTGTGTACCAGCCAAACGCCTCCTCTTGCCAAGTCTATGCTTTCCAAACATGAAATGCATGTTACAAACAATGAAATCCAACTGCCTCTGAAGATGGGGTGATGCTTTCCTCAGCGAAAAGGCGAAAGAAAGGTTCTAAGCCACAGGAACAAAGCTGAGCAGCTTATCTGGACAGAAAGGAGATGCCTGAACCCTTACTCCCTGCAAGCCTGATCACTTCAAAAGCATGCAGGGGTCTAAGGGCCTGCAGACACTTTGATTCCAGAAAGTGCCTTCTATTCCTAGGAAACGTTTTCAGATTCCTAGATTTTTCAACTGCCCAAACTAAGTAATTTTTTTTTCCTAGGTGAAAATAATTGTGTTTTGTGAAGAGTCTTGCAAAAATACTAAAAGTAATTACACTTTGTCCATCTCACCAGATTTAATATCAAATATGTACATAAGGAATTTAGAAGAAGTATTTCAGTACAATAAAACTAATTAGGAGAGCATGTTTTTATTTTTCTTTAGCTTGAACCAAAAAATACAGAGCATGCTACTGGATCCATGTTTCTGCCTTTTTGTTTTGTTTAGGATTGTTCTTTCAACCCGACAATTCGCAAACCTTTTTGACCTGTAGTATCCTGGAGATAACAAAGCACTACATTCATACTTTCAAGTATTAGATCTTGGCCAAAGAGTGGAATAACGAGAGACATCCACCACAAAGCAGGACGAGGTGGGAATAAAAAAATTTTGCTTGAGAAACCAAGGGCAAACAAGTGGTACACAAGTATGCCAGTTTATTAATTAAGAGTTTTCAAGTCCATCAAGAAACATACCTTTTGAACCAGACTAGAAAGGTCTATTTTAAGGACATCATTGACCTTTGCAAGCTGTGAGCTCACTCCTGGCAACTAGGAAGCAAAAAACATGCCTGAGTCACATGAAGTAGAAGTCTTGCTAATTTAGTAAATATTTCAGTTAGGAGAGAGGCTAAAGAAACTAGAATGATTTGTAGCAGAATCTTTCAAACACACTCCTGAAACCTCTGCTGTACAAAGGCAAAGCTTAACCTCAGCATTTTTGGAAGGGCAGGTTATTTCACTGCCCAGAGCAGCACTTTAACATAGCTGCTTGACACACATTTTATCCTCTTCTACAGAGAAGATGAAAACAGTGACTGGAATTACCCAGAAACACAGAATAAGGGAAGGTCACTTATCTGACAAGTGACAGCACACACCAAGCCATTAAGCTGCAGAAACACTACTGGGCTTGCTCAAGGCAATCACGCTCTAAGAGTCTGAAAAATATTACTACAAAATCTTACCCCGCTAAAATTGGCATTGATGTTCAGTTGACTTAATGAGTTCCTGATGATATTGCAAGTTGAGGCAGCCTGAGCCGCATTGCACGCAGAGTCATTGAGGGTGTTGCTGAG
Source organism: Cephalopterus ornatus (assembly GCA_013396775.1). NCBI lineage: Eukaryota > Metazoa > Chordata > Aves > Passeriformes > Cotingidae > Cephalopterus > Cephalopterus ornatus. The sequence goes on along the minus strand of VZRE01003438.1, from coordinate 429,669 downwards.
ATGTGTTTTAACATCCGTCAAGTTTGCATGAAGCCTCTCTGTTCCTTCCTGGAGAACCTCTACAGAGACACTCACATTTTCCAGTGCTTCCTTTGTTTCTCTGATGGCTGCAAGGATGGGAAATTTTTTAAAAAATACTTTAGTTAGGAAGCAGACTACAGATACAGATACGAAGAGAAAGTGCTCATGCTGTGATATTCTTAACAATACTGATCTAAATAACCCTGCCTCCATCCCAGAAAAACCCTCTAGCACAGAATACGTACTTTTTGCACATAAAAATACATCACTTATGCTTTCCTACAAAGAAATTAATGTGCTCAGGCTATTTTCATTGAGATTCCATCCACTTCCCAGATTACTCTTTTCTACCTTTTCCCTACCCCTCCTTACCCAGTGATTTCAGTACAGAACTTCAACACTTAGTCATTAGAAACTGAAAGAAAGCCCACATTCACAAAATAGTGTTTTCAGTATTTTGCTTATAATCTAAATCACAAATTATGTAGCTGCAAGATGGAAGGTAAGGAGATCATGTTGCATCAGCCAAGCATTAATGAGCGTTCAGCACAGCACTGGCTTTAGATTTCATCCCAATCACACCAAATAAACAGAACAAAATGGAAAAAAAACCCAAACACTGAACAGGTGTTTAGTACAAAAAGAAAAGCACAGACACAACTAAAAATACACAAGTTACAAAAATAAAGTGCACTTCACACAACACAAGGTTTTACCGTGTTTTTTACCTTTGATAGCCCTTTCCACTTTGACTTCAAGACAAATAAGAGAAATAAAGCAAAAAAAGGAGAATGATGACAAGTGAATGAGAACGAATTAATGGTTAAAAAAAACCAAACCAAAACCAAACCAAAGTGACTCAAGTTCTTGGGTGTCTTTCCCTTTGTTCTATAAGCTGTACCCGATTCCTGAAAAAAAGAAGCCTTAAATGGAAAAAATAATAAAGGAGTATTTTCTCCAGAGGGAGAAAGAACTAAGTGTGAGCAAGGCTAAACTCAAAGATACAATGAAAAAATGCTGGATAGCACTCTCATAATAAGCTTGGCAGCGTACAGGACAAGGACACTGTAGTTCATTCCCTGACCTGTTGAAGACTAACCTGCAAACACCTATGGACAGCTGTAAGAGGACAGTTTTCCTAGCCTCCCTTATATTCAACAGAAAGGGACAACAACTTGGAGCAGGGAAATCAGATCTCATCTCTCGCCAATGACTGCTGAAATTAAGTATTAACAACAGCACATAAATCTTGATTTAGCTTTTAAATGTATTTATAAACCTTAAAATACCTGAAATCCTCAGTTTAAATGAAACATCAAGGCATGTAGAAGGATGAGCTGACTCATGGTACTGCATAAAGCTACCCCATGCCATGCACTAGAAAGATAATGCCTGTTTTACCATGGCAACAGAATATTATACAAAAAAAGGACATCTTTACCTCCTGCCATTGTCAGAGCTGCATCAAGTGCAGGACGTACTTCTTTTCCCAGCTGTTCTTGAACTCTGGTTCCAAGCATAGGTCCAACATCTGTGGCATGGAGAAATAAAAAAACCAAACGTTACAGACTAGTTCAATTTGAACTACCTCTTAGCGTAGGTGCTGTCAGACTCTTACTTAACAAAGTATTATTGAAATTTTTCTAAGGCCTGACACTCAGAACTTAGTGACAGAAGGTAACACAGGGTTCTGTTTTAGCTAGCTATAGGCCTATAAATGAAAGCAGTAAATCAAAATATAGCGGAAAATATTCACCAGCACTTGACCATATAGGTAAAGACACATAACATTTCAACAAACTCCACCAGTATGTATTTCATCACATTTTCTACTCTTTTGGAAACAGGATTTTTTTCCACAACCTATGTTAGAGAGGCCCAACATCTGGACAGGAATTTTGTGGTATACTCTTTCACTCAAGCTATGCTTTAATAGTGCAAGAGGAACTAAAAAATGGGTTCTTTTCCTTTCCCCTGTTCCTCATGTATGCAGCAATGTCAAGGTCACCCACAACCCAGACCTGCCAGCCAGCTCTGCTGAAATCCCTTAAGCATGTTAAGCACATGTCTCCAGTCCCTGCCCCCTCACACAGTGCATCCAGCACAGATACTCCCAGCACCGGCTTCATCCTCCAAACACTCCAGTCTCACTGTCTACAAACAGAAAGGAAGCTTAGTTCAGCAAAACGACACAGAAACACCAATCAGAGTTTGGTGAAGCATTTTAAGGTAATGTATTCTTTAGGTAGTCACTGGGTCATCTGTATTTTCAGATCACAGTAAACATATTTTTGAGTTTTTTTGCTTTTGAAGAGATGGGAATACTGCATGGTACAGAAGCATCCATTACTGTCAGTACTGTCATGTCTGGCCTGGGATAAGAATTTTTGTCAAGCAGAAACACTTTTCAGCTTTTCCTTAGGGTGGGCAAACTGAACTCATGTACACTTCTCTAAAGGTTTATGCTACTGCTGATTCCCTTGGAGTGAAATCCTTTGTACCCCGGTGTCACACACTTAATTCTGGTATTTCAAGAAAATAAAAACTATCTTAATTTACTGCTGATCCCTCTCACCACAGATCCAGCTAGGTTAACTAACATCACAAACTGGCATTGAGAACTAATAAACATTTAATTTGAAATTTCAGTTTCGAGTGGCTGAGAAGCTTCAAGGTAGTAATTGAAATGCAGATGTCAACTTTTTTTATTATTATCATTCTTACAGACTTAAAGATTGCATACATTTTTTTAGATCAGAGTGTTCCTGCTGAGAATTAAGCAGGAAGACTACTGCTACTTTCACAAGCACATATGATGTGCATTATACCCTCATACAGACAAGACATATTAACCTCAGTGCATGCCAAGTTGGCTGCCTTGAAAACTACCTTTAAAATACATTTTAAACAAGACAGAAGCATAGATTCTAGGCATGAGACGTCAATTTATGGTAACTGGCATGATGCCACAGTTGCACAGTTTGATCCCAGCAACAATCCTTCAGCCTGAAATGCAGACCTGTATGCATTTACTAACACCTGCTAAAAATGCACCTTGAATTATCATCTGCACTGAATATGGTCAGCCCTTTCTATTGTGAGTTTTGTAAAGCAAAGCTTAAATTATAAAAATAAAAAATAAAAATCAGCTCTCTGGTTGTTTCTGTTGACTGTGAGATTTAAAAGGCGATGCCTCATATTGTAACTGTGTTGAAGGGGAAAGTGCAGCAGTTATACTTCAAGTTTTATCTCCTGTTCTTCAACTGCTCATTCTGAAATGGCAAATACACTAAGCAGCTTTAGAAAGAAGATAAGCTTATACCTCAACTTCTAGCTGAGTAGAGGACAAAGGTGCAACAAGAAAAATAAACAGAGATCTCTCACTCATTGGAACCACCATAACTGCTAGTAGATCTGTTCACTGATATTTGGTTTCAATTTAAAAACTAAGGAAAAATATTCCAAAAAAAGCTTTAAGTATGGCTTACTGAACTATAAAAAGGAAAGTAAAATATTAGCCTGGCTTTATGCATAAACAATTCAATAAAAGGCCTTTATTACACCAGCTCTGAGACTTTTTATGTGAAAACAATTTTAGATTTTGGTCTCATATACTACTGAGAACACCACTTCTGTTTGAAAACCATATTCTCACAAATAAAGTTCCACTTTGCATTATGAGCTAATTACATTATCTTACTGAAGCTTTTAAACACATGCTGCTAACTCCCCTTAAATCAAAGTACTTACTATTTAGGTCAGAGAGTGCTTTATCCTTAGCTGTGTTGTACTGGCTCACCAAATAGTCAATTTGCTGTAAAGAAGATGATTAAAAAAAATTAAAAGAATTGGAAAAAAGTGATGCTTTTGAATGTGTCAAACTGTTAGTTTGAAACAATCAAAGTATTTGTGCCAACTCCCTGGCTCTCTACTGTTTTCAGTTAACTAAGTATTTTATTTCCTTAGCAGAACAGCACATAACAAAAGACCAGTTTAACTGAGACATCTACTTAACTGGAACTTCTCTATGGGAAATGATTGAGCTTAAAAGAGTTAAGTAGCAGGAACTGTTGCCTCATGAAGGCTTTGAGTCAGTCAGGCAAATAAAGGTTTTTTTGCATGTCTCCAATTTCGTTACTTGATTTTCTCGTGGCATTAGTTTCTCCTTCACAGAGACGTGAGGCACTGATGCAGTGGTAATTCTGAAGCAATTCACCAACCACACTGGCTCATGTCTGGGCAGCCTCTCAGAGCTTCTCCTGCAGAAAGGAGACAGCTGCTCTATCTTAATGTAAATAGTTTTCCTTACCTCCAAGAGGATTTGGTCTCAACTTGAGCTCTATCAAGACACTCTAAGAATATAAACCAGCAACTCAGTTATCACAAGATACTGGGTTTGGACAAAAGGCTATCAAAGATCCAGCCCAAGTGGAAACCTTATACTAATTTTGAAAAGACACTAAATAACCTTCATTAATTTCTGCATGTTTAAAATAATGCATTATGTATTCTATCCCAACCGAGTTAGAGTGGTGTAAAGGTTAACACACTTGACAAATGGATTTTCAATTTTAAGCATGACTCAAATGTGTACCAAAGTGTACCTGGCTTGTAGTCTCTGTGAAATAAAGGGAAAAAAAAGACCAAAAAACCACCCTTAAAAACAGCCTATGGATGATACAGCAGTGGACATCATTAAATGACAAAGTATGAAGCAGACCTTTTTCTAAAACAGGAAAAACATTTGAGTTTCTTACTACGAAGGCTGCTGGTATATTTTTGTTTATTTGTTTGCTTTGTTTACCTAGGCTAACCTAAGGGCTAAAATTTTGCAGAGCTACAGATTTTGCATTGTCTCCAGCAATGTCACAGACAAAAGGGGATTCTGTATAACTAATAGTGTTATCACTCAATAATCACAGTCTGCAAATCTTCGGTGACATGAACTCTTAGCACAGGACTTGTTTTTCAAATCCCCTTACATGCTGTACATACCTCATACTGATGAGTCAAAGACATCAATTCGGATTTCAGAGCCTTATAGCCAATTGGTTGGACTCTAGAACTTTTTCAAAAAGCTGAAGCACTTCTCATTTCCTCAAGAAATTATTAGAAATGTGTGTGTCTACATGATACTCATGCACCTTTCTGACAAAATGACTTAGAAAATACAGCTGATGACTGCATCAACACCAAGTCTAAAAAAATAGAAATAGTCCTGCTTTGAAACTAAAAAAAATGCTAAGTGAGACTTTGAGTAACCTCTGACACAAGTGTTCCAAGTCCTGACACTTTTAAATTTAATAATTCAGCATTTTTATTAACTTTTTAGCCAATGTCTATTTTTTTCTCTATTAATGTAAGTTACTTCTTCATAACAGATTTTCTCCTCTGTTGTTTCCTACTGTCAGCACTCAGTGTGCTGTCAAAGGGACTCTGGTGGTTTCTGATGCGACTGGATGAATCCTTCAGTACCCAGTGTCAGCTCCAGACTGACAAAAGGCACTCTTGTTTCAAGAGGGGTTATTGGCATGACCTTCAAGTCCTGCCATGTACCTCCACCACTGGTCTGTCAGACCACCACATGCAAACACAGCTGTATAGGGAACATCTCCAGACAAGAAAACATTTTATGGCAGCCCCCAGATGTCTCCTGTTCTCATACAACTCTGGCCAGCGAAAAAAAAAACCAGCCCAGAGTTACTGTGACTGGAATGCTACCACACTTGTGGATTCCACATAATAGTGTGAATTCCACCTATTTCTAATTCCAGGGAAGTAAAACAGATTAACAAAATTAAATTCAAATAATTAAAATTAATGAAAGCCAAGGCAGTAAGGGCTGTCAGACTTTTTTTTCCCCTACAAATTCACAAAGAATCAAAACTGTACATTCTTTACAAGCCTTCCTCACTAGCATTTCTTTTTGTCTTTCAATACAAAACAAGATACGCAGAGGACTGCTTATGGGACTCTACGAAAAGTCTGAAAGGAAAGAATCTTTCCTGTTCAGTATGGTACAGTATGACGCTGGTTTAAAGAAAAAACAGTCAGAAATATTCCTGGAAACAAAGTTATTGTGACTCAGTCCCAGAGTACGTACAACTAAGTCCAAAATACAAGGAAACAGGAAAGAGTAACAGGGAATCCAAGTTTACATGTAATATACATTTTTGTATGTATTCCTTTTAAAAACCTGTTTTTCCAAATTACTTCTGCTAGTGATCTACACTAGTTCAGTAGGAGGAAAAGGGCCGACAAGCATCATAGAAGCATATTCCAGGAGTACAGCTGAAGAGTTGTTCAAAGAATGCTCATTCATCAGGATAACTCCCAAACACTTACTGCTGTGTGAAAATATCTTACCTTGCATCATTTAGTCTTAGTGAGACTGACACACAAAGAATAAACAAAATACTGCAGGCGTGATTTAAACCAAACAGAAAGACAGAATTATTTTCTGCAATATTTATTTACACATCTTCCCTCCCACCCTCATTCCCCATAAAGAAAAAATTCTTTACCGCTGGAGTGTCGTTAAGGAATATTTTCAGATCTTTAAAATTACTGTTAACCAGTTTCTTGGCTCCTCGGACTTGGTTAGTTAAATGCTGGTTGGCAGCATATGCACAGAGCACTCCAACACTACAAAAAATATAGATAACAGATATTTCTTTGTTACTGTAAATGCATGTTCTAACATTAAACAGAACAAAAACGTTATAGCAAAAAAAAAGGCAACATTAAACAAAAGAAAGGTCTCCAAAATTTATACTTTTTTTTCTTAATAGAGGTTCTTACATGCACCATGAGACAGAGGTGAGGAATGAGCCATAAGGGCCAATACTGTACTACTACTTCAAAAAAAATAAAGGCAAAGCGATGTTAACCCAAAGTCTTCAGAAGTTTTTTATGAACAAACTAATCCAACTGCATGGGTACTGTCAGAAAATGTGTATAGCCTAGGTAAATCGTATGAGACTTAGAAATGCTAGGCTCTTTTACAAGTATCATTAACCTTGACACAGCTACAAGCAAATGCTCATAAGTCAACTGTGAAAAAGAGTATTTTTCGTTTGATAACTTCAGCAGCAAGATTTATTCATAATGGCACAATTTATTTACATAATTACATGGATTTTTCAAAAGCATGTGGATAGTCCCTAATAATGCTAAAATAACATATAAGCATTTCCTGATACTGAAACAAAAGGTGGAAAGTGAGCTAGACTTCCAGTGAGCACTGCTGCTGATTATTTTCTATTTGATCACTCCCTACTGTAAAATTCTAATTACACCATGGCAGATCTGCACAAACAGTAAATAAAAAGGCAATTAAAGGTCCCATGAGAGTCTTCGAAGCTCTATTTGCATACATGATCCTTACTTCTTTGTTTAACTTCGGTGTAAAACAGACTTAAACAGACCGATGACTTCTGTATTTTAACATCTCACATCCCAAAGGGCAGACACTTCCTTGAGGCTGCAGTCAGGTGCATTACAGGCAATGTCCAGTCTCTCACTTTGTGGTGTAACACAACAGCTCAGTATTAGAGAGGCAGTACCCTGAAAAGCTATTATGGACATTCGAACACAGGAGAAGGTAATCACTAACACAAATGGTACCATACTCTTTCCAGACTGTCAAACTTCCAAAATTGGTGTGTCAAGAGGACCTAGATACTAGTATTTTTAAATAAGACTTAGAGAAAACCCTATACCAGGCTCCCTATGGGGAAAAAGATAGATGGAAAGTATAAATTTTGCTCCAAATAATGTACATTCAAAAGAAGCCATAATAGAGCCACATAAACGAGATGGTGGAGAGCAAATAGGTACCTAAACTAACATGACTTGTGTATCCTGGCAGGATAGGAGCAAACACCCTGATTCATGATGCTCACGTCCTTCAGTGAATCAAAACCAAGCCTTCATCTTTATTTTGCTTTTTCTATTTTAGTTTTCCCAAACAAATGTAAAGGCTTGTTCTCCTGGTAAAACTGATCTCAACTAAAAGAATTCCTACTGCTCTGACAAATACTCACAGAAGGAAAGTTCTAATTTCAGAGCATGCTACAGGTGCAGGTCTGTTAGGATCCCTTCACTAACATTTTTCTCTATATCAAAAAACATCCAAAACAGGATGACAGAGTTTTACATACAGAGGTTGCTTCTCTACCCAAAATTTCACAGTCATGTCTTCAAAACTGGCTATTAACTAATATCCCAGAAATCACTAAGGAACAAAGGGATGTACACATTTATTTTCCTACTTACTTAACCTACAGCAAATGGCATAGTTTTATTTCCACTATGACCAACACTCAAGCAGCCACGATATCAGCTACCACCCAAGGAATGAGAACTCAGAATGCATAAATATCAAGGAACTGAGTAACTTTCAACTTACACCATCCTGTGATTCTATGACAAGCAGAAGTAAGTGGTTTAGTTTTGGACATATTCACTATTTTATTTCACTCTACTGTGATGGCAATTGCTATCAGGTTTTTTTTTTCTTTGTTAATAAGAAAAACTATCTCAAGCTATCAGGAAAAGCAAACATTTGTGTATCTCTGAGGCTCAGAGTTTATAACCACATCCTCATTCTTCAGACAACCAGCGTTTATGTGTCCTTTCAACGCCATGCTCACAGAGCAGAAAGGTCAATTGGGAGCTAACAAAACAGTGCTTTGTAGGAGTCGAGCATGATCATCTTTCTCTTTAGCTTCCTAAATGGGAGGAAACAAGATAGTGGAGATACTTCTAGGCGCTCAGAACAATTGCGAATGTAAACAAACACACAACAGGAGAGAGGAAAATTCTATTTACTGTGTAACTGACCCTTGAGTCAACATTCAATAAGCAGCCGCAAAGGGAAGGTCATAAAGCAGGAATAAAAATGACATGCTTCTGCCATAAAGCAAGAAGGACATGCTTTTTCTGTAACTGATTAGAGAATTGTGTAAACAATTCTTCACGAGTCCAATATTCCACACTCAAGTTTCCTGTCAGGTTTCAGAGACCAATTCAAATGTTACTAATCCAGTTGCAGAGGGAAACATAAGCTTTTCCTTTAGCTGAACTTGCAAAAAAAGTCAAGTCACAGAATAGAAAACCTGAGCAGATTTATACATTGGAAGAATGTCCCCTTCCTCACTACTAGTTAATGAATTTAAGAAAATAATGGGATAGAGATTTCTGTATCAACTTTTCAGATAATATTGATTTCCAGGTTCTGAACAACACGTCCTACCAATCTCACAAGGCCAAGGATGTCTGTGAAGTCTGCATGAGGTATTTGTCAAGATGCCAAATACCATTCCATTCCTCCAGACTATGCCTGCCTTAGCCTCATACATAACATCCACAACTTCAAGAGGTTATAACACAAGCCTAAGCTTGCAGATGACTAGGAAGTAAGAGGTAATAGCAGATCTCTGTCCTTAAACTCTCAGTTTACCTTTGAAGAAAAGCACATAACTGTACTCATTATAAATCAGGAATATCAAATCTACTAAGTTATGAATTTGATAGATTATTTCTATATCTTCTGCTCTTTAGCAACAGAATCCTACTTTCTAGAGCAACATCCTGCACTAAAGCTGTGAATTACCAAAAACACTGCACGTATTCTTGACTCAATCTATAAAAAGAAGTATTTAAAACATAAAGTGCATGTACTAGAAAGAGACAAACTAAAGGCCTATTTAGTTTAAGATAAACAACTGTGTATGTAACCACAAGTTTTCTGACTCCTTTCTCATACCCCACCTTGAGGAAGGCATACTTCTCACGTTATGCCCCACCTGCAGAAAGCAGATCTAAGCAGAGCTTTTTTTAAAATTAAGAGAAAATCTGTCATACTTTTATTGCCTTTACACAACACTCCAATAAGCTTATTATTAAAACCTCATCCTAATTACCAGAGCACTACATCAGTGGAAAGGTGAGAAGAAATGTTTGTCATGATTAAAATCTACTAGCTGAACTATTCTAAAATCTACCTTAACAGTATATATACGTCAGTGCGAACCTGCACCCTGACACACAGAAATAACATCCCCATGTTACTAGAATTTTCCAGAGTTGTTACCTACATACAGAATCTATTGCACGCTCTGAATTCAGAGTCTTTCCCCTAATATTCTTTACTGTGCACTTAATTTGTCTCTCCTGGCCAAGGAAAGACAGTTTGGAACCATTTTTTCGTACCAAGGACTGAAAAAAATAGAAAAATTAATTACAGAAATAAAAAAAAAAGAAAAAGAAAGGGGGAAGAAAGAAAAAAAGGCTCAATGCTCCCTGCTCTCTTCAATATTCTTCTGACCCTTTGAGAGAAATCTCAGAATGGCTCACACTGCAAGAAAGATGAAGAAAGATGCAGAATATAGACTCTGATGGTAATCCTGAAGAAGTCCCTCCAGCATGTACGTTCCATGGGAGTGCCTTTAAGGCAAAGTTCCCCTGGCAGAAGTGTGGGTTCAGGGTACTCTGATGGATGCCAGCCTTGCTAAATGTAATACATGTCTTCTGAAGCAGCACAGCTCTTGGTGAAGGAGTCCATGGCATTCCAGTCACCTGGAAGGGGTTTAGGAGACCCCCAACACTGCATGAACTCAAAACTATACCCAAACAATGACAGGACCCACCTCAGTGATTTCAGAGCATATCTTGATGTAAACCCTGTGTTGGTGCAGATCACTCAAGTTTTCATTCTTTCGGCTCTGTCTGCAAGTAGCCATAAGCATTTTACTCACACAGACTACACTCTTTTGGTTAATGTCACAGCTTACACAATTAGCTTGGCACAGTACTCGAGAAGTGTGACTTTGGGAAGCACTACAGTAAATCTTCCACCTAAGCTGAAACTGCATGGAAAAGTAGATAATAAATCCAGAAGAAGACTTAGTTTGAGTACAGTACAGGACACGTAGAAGAGTTTTAAGTAAATCTCAGGCCTCCTCCATTTTTTTCTGTTGGGGCAATGGCTACCAGTAGGACTATCCTTTTGTGTTACAGCATCACAGTAAGCAACCTGACATGGGTTCAAATAGATCCAGGCATGGCATCTTCTCCTCCCTTGTGAAAAGAGATCCAGGCAGGGCAGGAGAATCTCTCTGCGTATGGAGGTGTACCAGAGACCTGAGACCTCAGTCAGGCTGGGATCAGTAATATTAGCCTTGTAAAGTTCTACCTTGCCTTGCACAGCACTCACAGCATTAGAGACTTAGCCAGGTAGTCGTATGAGATTATCTCTACTTGTGGAAACCTGCAGACAGATCTCAGGACAACTCCTCCCTTAGGGTAAGCATCTGATACTCCTGATGCCTCATGCAAAAGGATAAAAAAAAGGAGGAATTAAAGAGGCAATTTCACTAGTACTGGAAAGCATATTACTAGGGATCAGTGATCTGCCAGTCATGATCTGGGAAGAAGCATTTACCAATGCTGAGTATTCTTAATCCCACAAGGATAGCTGGCAGCAAATGCACAAGTTTAAGAGACCACCAAGGGGGACGATCTCTTAATTTCTCTGCTGACAGGTGACATCCCTCATCCATTATAACCAGAAAGGAGCATCCTGCAAGGCGGTGTAAAGGCAGCTGGTGAGCTCTGTGAGCTACCTTCAGTTTTGGCATGCTGAGGTAATTTAACAACTTACTGTCTTCAAGGCACCTTGTACCATGAAGAACTTTCGTCCTGTCATCACGGCAGGGATGCACCTATCACCTACAACATGATTCAGGTTTCTAGTTTTAAGAATACAAAGGGTCACATTTGTTAGATAAGAGCATGTTCCCATATCTGGTATCAGCATGACCTCCATTTGAGCATAGGCAAGGTCTCAATTTGTCACAACACACAGTAGTAGAAAAAATAAACTCTAGATTACAATGAAGTGACAGAGTACATCCCACCTGACTGAACAGTCACATGGTATAGATCAAAAGGCTTTTTTTTCTTTTAATATAATCACAAAATAAGCATAGTAGGCAGCTGAAAATATGAAGAAGTTAAAGGAAAACAGAAAGCCTGAAAGCAAACAATTTATTTTGAAAGCAGGGAAAAGAAGAATCTTGACTGTAGTTCCTCATCACCCATTACACACCTAGCACAGGAGTGCGCTCCTAACACCAAGAGTGCAAAAATGTCTCCAAACTCCAGGATTTACACTGAGTTCATGCATGGTTTAAACAACTCAGGACCCAAAAGAAAAAACATTATTTTGAATTAATAAGAATATTTGGAGGACAGCATATGCTGGAGGAAGTCACACAATTGCTTTTCACACCAGTACAACACTGTCAAGAGCAAAGCAGTACATTGTACCTCAGGTTCTCTATGGGATGGTAACTGAACACAGGACAGTCTCTCATAAGTTTAATGTAACATGCTGCAATTGCCATTTTGAGATTGGTCAAAATTTCACTTGCTGAATTAAAACAATTTTTTTTTTTGTTTCACACCTACATTCTACTCGAGTAAGTATATAATAACCTGTGGATAGTAATGATAGCAGCATTTTTATAAGGTAGTTACATTTTCTTTAATAAGCAATAATATTGTAGTCTAATAAAATAACTTCTGCACCTGTAGGCTAACACAGTAATATTATTTGTCGTATGACACTGCAAAATAAGTGCTATTGTTCATATTGTTCTATTTATCACACTTGCCTTATTATTAAAGAAGCAACAAAAAGAAATGTTGCAAAACAGCTCCTCTGACAGTCAGCATTTTTCTTCTGTCTTTGATGCATTTCCCCACCACAGTTGTCACAGCAACGACACATACAGAAGCAAAGTCCCACAAGAGGCAGTAACAAAATAAATAGCAATCCCAAGGCTGCGGAGACTATAAAACCGATTTCATAGTAGATGGCCTGTAAGTCAGACAAAAATAGTGGTAATAGCAGATAACACACAGTAACTGCAATCAATATAGAGCAAATAATTAGAAATCAAACTACGGACTAAACCACCTACTAAGTTACCAAGGTTACGGACTTGGTATATTTTGTCAACAATTGACAACTTTTCTAACAAAAAGATACATAACATTGTAGATACTGATAGCTAATAATTATTTAGCTAGACTACTAGCTAGGCAAACTACAAGAGTGAGTGCTAAGAGAAAAGTAGGCTCACAAGAAATAAATGTGAATCAATGCAATTGAAAAAGGTTAAAAATGAACACATTTCATTTCCTGGACCACAAATCTACTGTTTCTCACATCTGTTTCCAAAGAGGCTCCACAAATGTCAGCAAGGTTAACTAAAGCAACACTTCATGGAGGGGGAAGGGAGGCTTAGCTTTTTCTCCTTTTTATTAATTTATAAGTAGAAAGATTCTTATGAACCACAAAAGGAACTACTTTACTGGATGATCAATTACAAGGGCAGAGGTTCCTCCAAACTGCTGAATTTAAAACTGCTTAGGGACAGGAAAACATGAAGGAGCAGATAGATTTTAAGATGTCTCCAGTAAAGACATTTATTCTGCTGCCAAACAGCAAAGCAGCAGCAACTTTCCAGACGCTTTCCGAAGCTGGAAGCAGTGAAAGGAGACGATGCAATTCCTTACCCTAACCAGCTTTCACACTGCCAGAGACCCCAGACCAAGAAGCTGGGCCTGGCAGCCCTGGCACAGCCCTACACAGGGCTTACAGCGGGCAAGCTGTGAGCTCGCCGTGCTGGTTCTCTCTGCTGAAAACACAAGCCAACCCATCCCAGACTGGATCAGGCAGGTGTCTGCGCGCAGAGATCAGCAGCACAGCGTGGGCATGTCCCAGTGCTCTTTCTCCCTGATAAATCTCTCTTCTCCTTTCCTTTTCCAATTTTAGGAGAACTGATTGTCGCTCTAATACTTTGAGTCCTCTCCTGTTTTACACCAATACAAGGGCAACTTAGCAGAAAAGGAATGATATTGAGGCTGTGTAACTGTCCTGCAAATTAAGTCAGAATTTCTCACAATCTATCCATCATGTTCCAGTTCCAGCTTTGCTGATGTCCTTCTTCACAATCCCTAATTATGAACTGAGTCGAATACAGGAACCATCACCACTACAGGAGTTGCAAATTTCTGACCTAATTACCAATTCTACGATGAAAACCATTATTATTATTATTATTATTATTATTATCAACTGCTGGTTAAAACTGTTGCTTCCTTCTGAAGAACATGAACAAGATGTTTGGAAGAATTTGACTGGATTTTGCTAAAGAATTACTGTTTTCTTTTCTATATAGCTGAATACTTCAAAAATTATTTGACAATCTTATTTTAAGATAGGTTAGATGGAAAAACAGTATTTAAAAAAACATTAAAAATGGTTATGGATGTTCTAACAGAAGTAATGCATACAGACATGATTAGTTTCTTTTCAAAGTGTACATCTACCATAAGACATTACCTGAAGAGTCAGGACAACATTTTCTGGCTGTGGAAGTCAAAACAAATGGAGAATGTGTATAATACACAGGCAGCATGCACAAAAAACAAATCCCATGAATAATGAATAATTAGCCATGACCACAACAACTAACAACACAAACAATAATGAAAGCCACTAAAGTAAAATAATGCACAGAAGCACCATTAAGTAATTATGGAAAAACATTTACAACAAAATACATGGCAGCTATTTTCTGGTTTCCCTGGTAAGTGAAAGGAATCTAGGATTTGTCCAACACATACTTCCATCTTAAAACAATGATAGACCAGTTACTTCCACACTGAGCATCTATTTCATATAATTCCCAACACATCTCACAGAAGGCCAGAGATTGCATTACTTTGTGGTTTAGAGATTGCTTCATGAACTCCACCTGTCATAACTGATATGATATTCCTGACTAACTTTTTCTTTTCAATTTTATTTTGGTAGCACCACTAGCAGTTTTGGGATCTTACCACATTACATACAAAATTCACCCTCACTTTAACTAATCATGTAGAGGTTTAATTTAAATTATTCTACAGCAAAAAAAAAAAAAAGGCTTTCAAGAAAATCTGAAGAAATCTCTCTAATGTTTCTTAACTGTCTTCTTATATGTAATACCAGAAGAACACTGAAGACTAAATATTTATTGACAGGAATTCCAGAAGAACCCAATTTCCCCTTTGTTTCCCTAGTGGAAATAGAATTTCTTGTATTTTCCCCTTCATGTCTGCATGACAAGTTCACAGCTCATAAGGCTTTCTCCCTTTCTCATAACTGGAAGAGAAGAGGACAAGGTAAAGATGGCAAGACCCCTCAACCCAAAGTGTGATGTGTGAAAATCATAAATGTTCGAGTTTTAGGACATTTCTACAGCATCACAAATCCTTATGAAACCTCTACTGTACAATATTACTTAAAATGTTCAAAATCATATTTTGAACATATCAACATATTTTCTTCCCATACTAACGGGAGGAAAACAAATGCTTACCCTCCCTTACAGATCTAGTACCAAATATGATTTTCAATGTTTCAAGCAAGGACTCTCCCAGCAGAAGTAAAGCAATGGCAGCAGCAGTGAGCTGGCTCCCCAGAGCAGGCACGGATCAGCTGCTGGGCTGTCCTGGCAGACTGCTGCGCCTGGCAGAGGATGGGGACATGCTGATGGTAAGAATCCAACTGGGAACACTGGGACACACAGCACAGAAGTGGGAAGGGCCTCCTGGGTCACTAACACTTTCTATAAATAGAATTTAAAAAATGATACAGAGGAACGACAGCAGAAATTTAACAGGATAAATATGAGAAGCAGATTTCCTGTTCTTGCTACTGAAGGGCTATTCCCAATGCTCGGCGAGCAAGTTTTCTTCTCACATGGATTTGCACATGATCCATATTTCAGCCCCTTTGTTTCTGCACTAGCGCTATCTTCTGCCCAAGGAGCAGTGCTTTCTTCCTGGTGCTTCCTCTCCATATATATTTTAAAGGGTAATCATGCCCCTTATAAGCTCTTTTCCTAAGCAAAGCAAGCTCCTCCAGTTTCCTCTGAAGACCCATAGGTTTTCCAGATCCCCCTAATGGACACTTTCTGAACTCATCCTAGTCTAAGTTCATTTTCCCTGAATTTGAGTGATCAGAACCACAAGCAAACATTTCTAACTACTTAACCCACACCATTCAGCAACATTCCCACTTCCCCATCTCCACTGGAAATTCCTCCAGGGGCACACCTACAGCCGTGCTGGCCGCTTCACAGTTGACTCTCACTAATGCTTCTGTCTTCTGGCACCCTACTTGTCCTGATATATTTTCTTTTTCCAAATTTTGCACTTTATTCAGGTCAGAATTTGGAGTGATAAATGGCCTGTATTTCAACAAGCACATCCCCTATGCAGGACCAGAGCCGTCATCAGTTTCAGATCTTTCAAGACTTACGCAGTAGTTACTAAATACTAAACTTGCACTCACGTATACCACCTATGGCCTAATGGTTTTGTCCCAGCTCTCCCAATCAAGCCCAAGGCTACATTCCTCCCCAGGTATACAGCCATAATCTATGATGCATCACTCTTTAGAGCCCACCAAAGTATATGGGATCAGCAAGAGTCACCTGACCCATCATAACAAGAATACCCACACACCAGGATGCCATGCAGACATTATCAAGCTATTGGAGAAACAGGCCCATTGTCAGGAAGACGGGGAAGCACAAGGCTTTCCCCTTTCAAATACCAAAATCGTTCAAGGCAGTAGCTCAGTGCCTGTTTGCCAAGTGCCACAGTCATCCTCCTGACAGGTACACCACACTGCAGGGACTATAAGCAAGCACCTCATGTGAAGTAACTTGTCACTGCCTGGTCATAGTTAAGATTCCTACTGCAGAAACTCAGTCCCTCATACTGTTTCAAAAGCAGAACACCATCCTTGAGAACAGCCTCAAAATAAGATGCACATTACATTCCATCTTCTTGCTACCAGATACCCTAAGAATTTCAGCTGTTACAGGATATTCACAAACCTAAAGAGATAATGGAAAATATCCTCCACATGATTAACACACTACATAAACTAAAATATACTTTGTGAGTAGGCTATGGGAACTTCATTTTACGAAGGCACCAGAACCAGCACATAAATTCAGCTTTTTGAAGAAAACAGTTGAAGCTTACATGAGAGCTGAGCAGTAATGGTTCTAAGCTTTTTTAAAATAAAAGCAGTATTTTTCAATACAAAGAACCTTCAATCTTTGTGCAACAGACACTGCAATCACATTACACCTGAAATTTATAAGTCAGCCCTAACTATGAGTACTTTCTTTTCAGTGGCTTACGGACTTTTCTTTGTAGTTGCTTTTGAGAGGTTTTGGTCTCGCATTTTTTATGAAACCATCCCACTTGTTATTCAAGAAATTAATATTTCTATCCTGTTAGTAGAGTTTTAAAATACTAATTCCTGTTTTAGAAACAAAACTGAATTTCAAAGTCATAATTTTCATTATTTTATGCAAATACACAGACAATTTACCTTTTGATAATCGCCCTTTGTATTTCCCAACTGCTGCTGTGCTACTTTTCTGATGAGATCTGAAAAGAAGCAAGAACATTCCAGAGTTTTAAACAATGCAATTTATTAAAACAAAGGAAAAAGAATGGTTTGAATTCTGTTAGGTAGGCAAGATGAAATGAAGAACAGAAATCAACAGCATAGGCAAGCACATAAGTGTCCCCATAAATCTGTCTAGTAACAACATTTTTAATTAACAGCGTGTTTTATGAGCTCACAGGAAGAGCCGCGTTATCTATCAATTAATCAGTTGCCACCGAAATACAGCGAAGGTTTTTCAGAGGTCACCCTCTGTACCATAAAATCATTATTAAAAGTTTATCACACATATATCAACTACTTGGACAATGTTACAGGTGTCATGTTTATGCCCAGTACATACATGCGTGCATATAAATATATATACACACACATACCTGCACACAGCATTAGATACATAATGTGCAAAATAAACATGCTAATGATGACTTCTTGATTGAAGGGTACAAGGAAGAAGAACCTTGTCTTTCCAACATTATGCCAATCTTTTTCCCCCTTCTCCCCCTGGCCCCCCATCTCTGGATCAACAGTCAGCATGGAACAGCATCAAAACATATCAGAAAGCCTAACACGTTACTATTTACTGTGTGTGCAGCTCCATCTAACAGTCATTCTAACTTACAATATAAAAGAACTACAGCAACTACCAAAAAAACAAAGTAGGAATGTAACACAAATAGTGCCACTTTCAGTAAACCCGGGCAGCTGTAACAAGGATCCCTTTTTTGGGACATTACCAGCCTACCCTTGTCCAGGTTTTGACAACTCTATGGGAACTATGCTGGGAACTGTGGCTCCCAGTCATTTCTGTGACACCCTGCACCTGAGGAGGGGCTCCACCAGCCCTCCATGTTCATACAGAGCTGGACTTCATGCTACTATTGCCCCATTTTTAGTCTCCCCATATATTAATGAACACACTTAATAAAATCTTCCAGTAAGTTACGTGACCCAAAGCTCAATTAAAGGACCAACCTACAGTTGGTTTTAAAACCAACTGCAGACCTCCCAAAAATCCAACCCCTCTCAGAATTGATTGTAGTACTTGTAGCACTTCTAGGCTGCTCCTAATTCAAAGGTTCATCTTGCTTTGGAAAAGGGTTGGACTCGCTGACATTTGGAGGTTCCTTCAAATCTGAATTATTTCAAAGTTATCCTGCAATCATAATGACTTTCTATTATAAATTATTTAGGGGAGCACTGAAAACACTGCCAGTAAACATGTAAGAAAGCAAAATTTTATTATTGACAAAAACGTCCTTTGATACATTTCCTAATGTTGGGAATTGGTACAAGAAAATTTTAAGAGCATTAGCTTTTCATATTAAATAGAAGTTGAAAGATTTTACCCATTCTCCCAGTTAAGTGTCTGTCCCCGTAATAAATTAAAAGTAGAAAAAAAACCCAAACAAACAAAACATGAAATATGTTGCATAGAGTTTTACATACATCTATTTATTATACATATCTATATATAGATATATATAATATAGATAGATAGATAGATCTATTCTATATATCTATAGATATTTATTCACCTCCGTATGCATGTATGGAAGTAAAGCTCAAGAGGAACAGAAGCGCTGAGGCTGGAAGCGACCCCCTGGGATCATCCAGTCCAGGTTACCCAGGTTACTTCTTTGAGTATCTCCAAGCAGAACAACCAATATTTAAAAACCCAAACCAAAACAATCCAAAACATGCCCTGAGTTCTTGTGATATGCTTAAATTGCTCTGAATGTTCCTGATTCACAGTTTTATTTATACTGTTTCCATATTTTATAGCCTGTGAGTCAAAAAAACTGCAGAAATCAAGACTGAATTCTCTATGACAAACTCATGCAGAAAATAGCACTTCATATGTGTTTCTGAAATTCAGAGTCTCTAAAGCTTGTTCATCAGAAAGTAAAACACCTGTAAATTTAATAATAAACAAGAAAGCCTGAAAATAGGTATAACAGATTCCCAGGTGGATTGGATAAGTTTAATAGTAAGAACAATACAGGCTTCACACACAACACAATGGCTGCTACTGCACAGTCCACTTTTTCCCCTCAATTTTACAGAATGTGAGATTTCCCTGCTGAATAAAGATTCACTACTTACATTACTTTGTGATGATTTTTCAGAAGTAACATGATATTTCAGAGTGTTTTTCTCATCAGACAGCACACACTGATTGTCCAGTCTTTACTGTGAATTTATTATTTTAATGGCCTTCCGTATAAACAGGATTAGGCATATCCCTGGTTAATTAATTCCAAATGAAGTGTGGAAGTCATATATATTCCCATAAAAAATATTTTTGGCTGTAACTGAATGCAAGATGATCTGCAGTTACTCATCCATACTCTGTATACACAAACACCCCTTAGTGGTTTTGTGGTACCACAAATCTCCCTGCTCATCGCAGGGGGGTTGGACGAGATGATCTTTAAAGCTCCCTTCCAGCCCAAACGATTCTGTGTACTAGGTTTTAAACACGCTGATAGTACTCATGGGGAACTGTCCTGTGCCAGGTACTGTGTAAACAGAAGCTACTTATGGCTACACTGCTCACTGCAGGACAGTGAAGAGACACCTCAGCTCACATTTTATTCAGCCTGTGATTCTGGTGTGCTTTTATGAAGCACGTTTCCTCCCTAGCTAGAACACCTCCTCTCTAGCATTCAAATAAGCTTTTGTCTACAATGGAACTAAGGTAATTCCACAGGACTCTCTCTTGAGTTATTGGCAGAGGTTGATTTCTGTCTCAAATATACAAGTGCTAGGAAAGTGGGATAAAAAGTGGTGTCCTTTATTTTCAAATGAACTGGATTACTTCTGAAATCTTGGTTGACCAGCTGCACACATTGTTTCACAGGACCAGTAATCCAAGGCTTTAGCACATAACACATTTTATCATTGGGGTTAAAGAGATTTACCTTGTGAGGCTCATTTACACGGCTAATTACATTACTGCTTTGCTGTCTCCCTCCTGCTCTCATCACACATGTGAAATGCCATCTGCCCATGTAAATCTAACTAGCCAGATGAACTACTAATTTACCAATGCAATTTGTGAAGAAATATTAAGCACCTCTGAGGATCTCCAATTAATAAAACATAATCACCAACTCCTGCATTGCATGAGTATTGTGTATATACACTCAGTATCTCATTACCCTGTCTGGTTATCACTAGGCATGCCTCTTAGAACTGCTCTGCAGAAAGGGATAGCAAAAATAATAGAGACTTAAAAATAAGCTGTCTGGCTATTAAGCATCAACATAAATTAGTTATAAATTCTTCTGCCAAGAAAGCTTTTCAAATCTAGGTGACAGGAAAACAGTTGGAATAAAACCTTTGGGAATGCTATGCTTCCTCTTCACTCAAGCAATTCCATTGAGCCAGTTCAGCTATAGTGCAACTCCAACATTAATCAAATTATGCCAGAAATTAATTTGTCTTTTTATGCATAATATAATATACTAGGCTTCTATTCTGAAAGGTCTTCAAACCAATAAGAACCATGACTGGAATATTCATATCACACTGAATAGAGATTTTTTTCAGAACAGGGGGAATTACATAGATAATACACATGATCAATTAATAACTACTTTATTGCTATCTCATTCTAATGTATAAAACCGTATTTCAGCCCATTCCTGTTCATCTATAATAGAGAGAGTCAATGGACTACATACACACTGCACAGTTCAGCATCTCTCTGAATATGGGTCAATTAGCCTGAAAATAATGAATTAAAATGACTTCAAGCTTGTTTTTTTCCTCTCTAATTATTACTCAGACTAATGAATATCTCTTGAAAGGCCAAGAAAACCAGGAAAGCTGTATTAACCTTTCAGACTTATCAGAGACAAAAACCTTCCATGTATCTTACAGCAAGTTTTACAGCACATTTAGTTTACTGACATTTTAAAATACTTGCTTTGATTTGAGTGGAGGTTTGGTTGCTTCCCCAAAGCCTCAAGCCAATAGCCTGTACTGTGGTCAGATTCTCAAAGAGTCTACTTCAGAAGGTATGACAAGGTCACCTTTGGTCCCCTTTACTGCCACGAGCTGCACCATGGTTCTGCTCACTCCCACCGTCCCTAACCCCACAGCACCACTTGTCTCTGGCCCCACTGCAGAGCAAGATGAGAGCTTGGTAATGGTGGTGGCCGAGGAATCCACCACGCACACTGGTGCAGAGATAGCAGAGAGGGAGGGTCCTGCCACACTGCTCACCCTGTGTTCAGGAAGGAAGAAAACTCACTCTGTAGGCCAAGTAGGAAGGCTCCCAGACAAGGAGGTCTTACCACACAACAGGAGATCACTTTAGTCCACAGAAAAGAAGCCTAATCCATGCACTCACACAGTCTAGACAATTCCTTTCCAACTCTAGACTGAAAGGCTTCACTCCTCTCTTCCCAATGTCTTCCTCAGACAGATCTGGGTCGTAACCCTTTTCTCTAAACTAAGAAAAAAACTCAGCCTTCTCAGATAATTTCTCCCCCAGCTTTTAGGTCAAGTCTCTCTCCCTACAATTCACTGGGTATTTTTTTCCCTTGAGTTACTGGGAACATCAGGCTGATTGAGCTTCCATCCTCCTGTTCCATGCCAGAGGCCATTCTGGCCCTTTTCCCTTCAAGCACAACTCCTGAGTGACACACTGACCTTCCTGTAGCCCACACACAAGATCACCTACTTATAATACAGACATGGTGAAAGGAAATTCTCTGTTCAATCACCTGTCTATTCACCTGCATTAAAGAAATAACATGTAAAAAACTAATTCTAAATTATCAGCCATGCCTTTGGACAAGAAAAAAAAAGGCAAGTAAGAAAGCTGCCTTGCTGCTGTACCTCATCCCCGATGTGCAAAACAAAGCCCTAGAACTTGTTATTCCACAATGTCTGGAAGAACTTTTTTGAATGAAGGTAAAAACCCAACAAATATATACTAAATTGCTTAGGTATTTTAACTTCTCATCTACTATGGCAATCTGTCTTTTCACCCTTTTATGCCTTCAGTCTGCTGTTTCCTCTCATCCACACCATCATCGTCCATTCCCATTCTTTGACTCCACATTCTTTAATTATATGTTGTTATGCTACAGTACTGTCATAAAATTCAACAACACACAACATGACACAAGCAAAACCACAATTAATGCATCTTTAAGGTCTTGTCACACTTACAAAGCATATGCTGCTTTATTCATAATTGACAGGACAAGCCACCAGAAATGTGCCTTAGCTTATACTGCACACAGTGCAGGGCAACGTGAGAGAGTGGGGAGTGGAGATGCAACATGAACTAGGTAATGAAGAGTGAACACAGTTGTGGGCAGGACTGAAACTGTAGGACTGGTCTAAACACGGAGAGCTTTAGCCAGACCACAGGTAGGACTAAGGATGGTGGAACTGCTGAAGACAAGGAATTGCATGGCAGCAACTGCTGAGGGAACCAGAATGTGAAATTAAGAAGACCAACCCCCTTCAGCACCTTTCCTGACAGAAAATAACATTGCTCCACTGAAGAAATTATACAGCAGTGGATCAGGTAACAGTAGCAGTCAATGAATTTCATTCATGCACACAAAGTTCTCCAATTTCCAAGAAGTTGAAGTTGGTCAGGAAGACCAAACAGGTAATTTAAGTCTTCCACAGGAAATCCTCACACATTAGAACTGCCCCAAACTTGGGGTAATTCCTTTAGTGCAGTCACATTTTCTCTTCAGGCATATTCTGCTTACCATTGACAAGCACAGACAACCCTAAAGAGCCTGGCCAAGGAAAAGGTTTGAAGAAAAAGGAAATAGCCACAATATTAACAGTTACAGGACACATAGAATGAAAGATTTCTCCTTTGAAAATAACCTTTGCAGGGGCTTTCTAGTTGTTCTTCGCTACAAAGAAAGTTCTGTTCTTGCTGAAGCTTTGGAAAAAGAACAAAAAGAGAGAGGTCTTTAGAAAAATCCTTCCTTGGGAGGCTGCAATAAATTTGCATGCATCACACAGACACGAAGGGAAGTAGAAAGCTTTGAAGAAGTATTTCACACAGAAACTGCATTCTTTCATTTTCTGAAGGCAACAAAACTTCTGTAGCACATTATTGGTGCCATGACAGCTATTTTTTGCCACTTGCTTTGTTTGCAGTAGCTACCTGAAGTTCTCCCTAGGCCACCATCTGGTAAGGATTTACAACAGATTATGGGCAAAGATTTAACTTGGTGCACTGTACACGCTTGTCTGTTTTAACACACTGCACAGGCTGAGCAACTTCTTCATAAAGTGGGTTGTGTAGACACATTGGACTTGTAACTTTGATCAAATTAATAAATATTTAGTCTGTATGAACAACAGCATTTTCCCTCTTCCTTTCTCTCCTCAAGAGCTGCTGTAAACTGAGGAAAGCACAGAAAATCCTCTCTTGCATAACATGGATTATTGGAAATATGAACACAGATAATTAATTGGGAATAACGCGCCGGAGCCCTGCTGACCAGATTACCTCGACTGGCATTCTGGCAGCTTCCCTGGGATTCCTCAGAATTCCCTTTCCCTGCTTTTCCATGTTTGCAAGGGCCACAGTTTTCCATATGTTTGATAACTGGGTCATGCATATGGGGTGCAAAGTACTACAGAGATCATTTCTTCGCTCAGAAGATCAAAGCAAAAGTAAAGGTTGCTATTCTGAAGAAAGTTAATTAGTCCTGAAGTTTTGATTTGTTCTTTACAGGTACAGCCAGGTATGTTTCAGTTGAGTTAAACAGCCAAAGCAATATTTATATTCAAGAATATTCACATTCACAACTTTAATCACTGTTTAAAGTTCACAAAAATAAAACAATTTGGTGTATTTTCAGAGATAAGAAAGATCTTAACTATGTTGTGATGCAATACAGGTCATAATTTAATAACAGAAGTGTTTTTAGATAAAACATCCATCTGCAAGTTTGAAAAAGTGTCAAAGCACGTTTGTTTTTTTTTTGTAACTGGCAGGCTTACACTAAGATATATATACTGATACAGATTAGTCAGTGTAAACTACAGTGGCTGGAATTTGTGGCAGCTGGTTTTCCTTGTAACATGAAGATAATTCACAAGTGGAAAAAGGAACAAGTATACTCAAAAGTTTTAATACCTACATGGAAAAATTTAATACTTTAAAAGGATGACAAAGCCCACTAAAGTTAATACTTGCACATTTATTTTGCTCTAGCAACTTTTGAATAGTTCATATTCACTTAGAAAAAAGCATCAGTTTAAGATCTAAAAGCTACACAGTGTATCTTGAGAAGCAAAAATAATAGTGAGAAAAAGGGAGAGGAAAAAATTGCAATTGTCATCATTTTCAATGCAATTAAACATTGAATATGACTGTGGAAAGATTTGTTACAAAGATCTATCAAATCCTTCTTACTTCAGTTGAAATCATTCAAGAAAAAGCCGTTGCTGAACAAGATTTAGGAGTTTGTTACTCTGTGAACAACAACCGAAGCGAGTTACCAGACAAAATTAGGAGGGCTAGGCTAATGCCATCTTGTTATGATGGTGTATATGAAAGAAAAGAGAGAGTCAAATGACCACTTTTCCAAAAACAGGCAGGACCTGCACAGTATCTTCCATGATTAACTCAAAATGCTTCACAATAGCCAAGATGATGAAGGAACTGAGAAGTCCCTTAGAGACTTGTGAAACCATTATTCCAGTAAGTTCAGTGACATCCCCCCTTCACACTCTCCCCATCAGTTCCATGAACTACAAGTTAAAAATTATAATGAGATTCAGCACTATGTGAATAGATAAGCCTGTAAAAATTAAATGAAGAGGGAGAAGGGACAGCAAAGTAGCAGCCACTGTTAAGCTGGGAAAAATCACAAAACCTCTGCCCAGTGGCCTGAAAACCCATAAGATTTCTGCAGTTACAGAAACCTCTTTTCAAAGAGGTTCATGCATGGTACACATTACCAGGAAATGTGGCTGACCCAAAACCTGTTCTGTCCCACTTCTCACCATACAAGACGCTCCAGATATGCTCTGGAAGTCTCAAACAAGCTACCATGCTTTTAGTGGTTTAGATTTTTGTTCACAGAGGGAAGGACATAAAGAACTGCCTTCTTCACATGGTGTACCCTGACTGTGGCTGTGCCCTGGCATCTGAAAGGCAAAACTTAGGCTTCGACCAAGTTGATGCCCAAGGTGCTTATCTCTTTGAGATACTAAATGGGATTGGCAAACTTTTAGATTAAGAACAACGAATGCACACAGAACTTAATTCAGTGTTTTACTGTAATTGCTAGTACAAAGACACCATGCTACATTCAACACAGCCAACATTACCACCCCAGTCCCAATATACACACCATACAACAGTACTAATTAGCTAAACATAGGCATTTCTAGGACACGGTACCTTTGCTTATTTCTTTAAAAATATTGAAACCCTACCAATGAAGCCTCTTTACCTCGAATGATGAACAAACAACAAGGCCACATTCAGTCACAATACCATCCTGTACCTCAGACCCTTCCCTTCCTTGTAGTTAGCATCCCTGGATTTAACTGTGTCTAGAACTTTTCCCCTGTGCACTGAACCAGGGAATGCTGCTGATCAGCTCTCTGGTTACACCTTGTGTCCTCCATTAATGTCCTGGGAGAAGGCACTTTAGATTTGGGAAATACAAGTTGAGTCTGTATTGACTACACAACTATGAGCCCACTTAATTGATGTTATTATCTCCAAGAGGCATTGCTGTTTGAGGTACCCTCCAGCTATTACCACAGCCATCTGTGGAAATGCCACCTTCTGAGTACACTTCCCACAGAAAGTAACCCAAATTCCCCTCAAACTCCACCTAAGGTTCATTTTCATTAGTTTCTCCCTTCTGTTCTAATAGTGTTGAAATTGTAAAGTTGAATTGTCATTTTCCAATTGCTGTCAAGGCATGTTTTTTCTCCTAGGCACAGCTGGCAGGCAGTATTAAATCAGATCAGGGCAAGCACCGAGGTTACTGGGAAAAAGGATTCCAGATGTGCATACAGAGCAAGATTTTCAGATGATCAGTTACAGTACCCTGATTAAAAAATGACTTCCATATTTTCCACATATACTTGTCTGCAAAAGCGATTCCTTGTTTACATAATCCAAAAGAAGCGGGCAAGAAGACATCAGAGAAGTATTAATGTCTGTAACTGTAGCTTTCTGTAGTAGCCTCTAGTAGATAATCTATATAAGTCTCCCCTCCCTAAAACCTCTGTCTCCTCCCTGTATACAAAAAATCCTTTTGACAAGCAATCTGCTAGAGTCTGCAGTTTGGAATAATTCAGGGAAAAAGTAATTGCTCTTCTGATGCCTCAGAAAATTAAAAAAACAGCCTTAAATCTGATTCAGAAATGTTCTCAGACTGTTCCTTGTTTACATGGGTATGTCATCAAGTAGAGCATCTCTTAGTTTCCCAGCATGAAATGAGCAATGATTTTTTTTTTTTTAAACACTACTTCCTTAAATGTATCTGAGTGGGCAGAGAAAAGAAGAGGTTAATTTATCTTGTATGCTCCTGCTGCTCCTTCTTACCAAATACTTCCAACATTACACACAAGAAATTTCTCTCAATGCATACACCATATCACCAAAATAAGGAGCACTGTAAGTTCTTACCCCAACTCCACACAAATGACATTACCACTGCTGTATGTAACACCTGTCACTGGGACCTGCATTTTTTATATACACAGTTCAATTACTATTCTAAATTCACATCACAGCTCTTGTCACAGCAATGGAACAAAAACAGTTACAGGGATGTGGTGAAGGCACCAACTCTAAGCTTACTGAAACTGTCATTTCACAGCAGAACTTTGCCAGTCTAACAGCTAACTCACTAAAGGGCAGATCTTGCTCTTCCCCCCTTCTCAGCTCCTGCACCAGCAGTTCCATCTGTGCTCCCAACCCAGCTCCAGGATGCAAGCTTTAAGAAAACCAGCCCACATGAACACGGGGGTAGCTATCAAACACTAGCTCAAAAAAGCAGTCGATCACATCAGTGCGGTTTCACACCCAAACTAAAACTGAGACTTCACACAACTGGAAGAAAGGATATTCTAGCTTAAGTTTTTATACAGCATCATAATGGCTGTGGGTGCATGAGCAAAATCTTATGGTGCTGGACAGCGGCACGTGCAGAGCCAGAGCACAATCCTTCCACCACAACGCTCTTGTGAACATGCTCAAAGCTCCTGTGAAAGCCTCAAGTTTAAAAACAAGAGGGTACTACCAGTTACACATAACTGAGCTTACATCCAACATCCAGACACAGACATTTTTTTTTTTGTAGGGGAGTTGTTGAAGATTTATTACTAACAGGAAGCAAAACTAAAGTAGAAACAGGCAACCAAGAATTCAATAACTACAAATGGCAAAGAAGCTAGTTTTACCCACACAAAAAACCATAATTCTGACTTAGTATAAGTGAGGGGGTGATAAAGTGTTTTGATTACTTGCTTTAGGACATCACAGGCAATAGATTTAAAAAGTCACTATCCTAGGAGCTCATCAAACCCATCGACAACAACAGTGTTTTGAACACGCATTTTCTATTACAGCTATGCTAGCTGCAGATACAGTTTATTTTCACATCAACTCACATGTTTCTTCTTGAAAATATATTAAAATGCTTTAAGTGCTGAACACACTCGTGAGATATTCACAGAATCATAAAATCAACCAGGTTAGAAAAGACCTCTGAGATCAAGTCCGACCCTTGATCCAACACCGCTGTGGTTACTAGACCATGGCACTAAGTGCCACATCCAGTCTCATCTTAAAAACCTCTAGGGACGGTGAATCCACCACCTCCCCGGGCAGCCCGTTCCAATGTCTGATTACTTTCTGTGTAAAAAATTTCTTCCTAATATCCAACTTAAACCTTCCCTGGCACAGCTTAAGACCATAAATCATTACAGAGATAACACAAGACTAACTTGCTGAACTTCACAATCTGCAGCGGCATTAACGCTGACGAGATGAGGAGAAAGAAAGACCACACGGGATTAGAGACAGGACTTTCCATTAAAATAGTCAAGTTCTGATCCTCACTCCTATTCTCAAACTGCTCAACAAAGATTCCACAACCAGAAAGAATTGAAAGGTGTAATCCAGGTCTAAAAACCAGTTTGTTCACGTTCTCAACAGGAAACTAGTATCTTTAACTCTTCATACTTCATACTCCTATCTTTTGCCCAGGAAGTACCTGCATTCAACAATTAATTTTTATGTTAAAGTTTTACTCCTGCTTCAGTAGAAACAGGGTTATCTCAAATAAAATGCAGATGCTGGAGCAAAGCAACTGTAACTTAACTGGTAGAGTTGGCCTGCAATACGTTCAGGCACAGCAGAGTAAGGTAAACAAGTCTCTAAGTTTTGGTTTTATTTCACCTAAAAAGAGGAGCAGGAGCTTTATTCCCAGCTTGTTTCCTTTGTGAACTCTTCACATTTTTGTTATAAAACACAAGCTGCGAATCCAAAAATTTTTTGTGCACATCCTGCTGGGAAGTGGAATCTCACATTAACATTGTCTTACTGCAACTAACAACTGTTTCCATGGGAACAAAGACAAAACTAGGGAACTTCACAGCAGCCACAGGATCATACTGACCATGTCCTGTCTGCACCAAGTTCACATCTGAAGGTTTCCAGAACAACAGGTGACATGCACCATGTCACAACCATGAACTGACAATTTCATTAATAAATTAATGCTTCAGTTTATGACAATTTCTCGGTAAAAGAAAAACTGACAACTTGTTTTGTTAGATGACCTTTTTCTTAGCTGAGTGATAGAAGCATCTTGCGATTCCCCTATTACCACCTGTATTACCCTGAGATTAGCTCAGTTGGTTAGAGCATGGTGCTAAGAACACCAAGGTCATGGGTGTGATCCCCATATGAGCCGCTCACTTAAGAGTTGGACACGATGATCCTTGCAGGTCCAACTCATAACACACTGTGAGTCTACTTATCCTAAGTGGTGCTATTAACAAGAAATAATAACAATGCTCTATCCTACACAGTCCTCAACAAAAGGAGAAAAGGAGTAGTAGCACCACCGTTTCTATTTCATAAATGGAGAAACAAAGGCACACCAAGATTAAAGTGATTTACTGAGCCTCAGATAGCAAACCAGTGACCAAACAGTCTTTTCCACACCTGTGTGTATCACTAACTCAAAGTCTAAACTGCTTCCACGCATAACAGTTTATTTACACTTGAGCAGACGCACTCCCATTTACGGCAGTACATCATCTAATAACTAGCTTTCTTCCTACGAGGCATACTCGGGAATGAGAGAGTATGGATGTAATACCGTAACATATTCAGCTCCATCGGAGCACTATTCCAAGCACCAAGATGACTTGCAAAGGCAGGAATATCTACATGCAATTAAGACAATTCTATCACTTCTTTTCCTCCCAGCTTAAAGTACTAATAGTAGAGTGGAAAACTGAACATCAAGCACTTCCAAGTATTAGAAAAAAAATAACACTACTAAGATCAAAGGTCTAAAATGATGAATGCTGAGTACTGCACAGAAATCATACTTCTCTATCTTATGGTTATATGCAATACACTGGGGCGGGAACTTGGAGCAAGCTATTCTGAACCACCAGTCCAAGCAGAAGGATGAAGTTCTGAGTTAGAAACACCAAAAGACTTGCTTCCCGTGCCTATTTGTCATTATGTTTATTTTCATGCTGAATCAGAATTAACTCTATTTCAAGTTGGAATTAAAAAAAAAAAGGGGGGGGGGGCATTTCAAATATGTAACTACACCATTAATACACTGAATGTGAAAATAGAACAGCATATGGCAAAAGAGATTATGGGGATTAGCCAATTATATGGTATGACTCAAACTGACATGATCCGTCAAATCTGTGTTTTGCAGTGAAGTATGTGGGGGCATTGGGATAGGACTTCATCTACTTCAAATAACGAAAGCCAAATTTCTGAAAATAACTGATTTGGCGAAAAGTATCTTCAAGGAGGGAAAGAGAGCTATGAGATATTCAAACCTTACAAGCTAAGAACAAATCATTTACTTCTCGATGACTCCTTTCTCTTTAACGCCGGAGTTCCCCACACCAACGTGATGCAGAACTCACTACAAGCGGTCCCACGGGACAATAAACTTGATCATAAATTCTATATTCACTAATTATTCACATGCCTAGGACATATGATATTAATTTTGACATACAAGATTACAGATGAAATTGCTGATAATATAAAACCACAGTACACATCTCACTGAAATCCGGTTTCCGCTTGATTCAATTCAAGCAGGGCTTTAGGTAGAATGAAGACCTGTTTCTATGATTTGAATGCAGATGGCAATCCTCACCTACCAGGTCTCACAGAGAGATAAATAGTTCACCTGCATATTTAACAGGAGGAATGAAGCAAAAGAAGCAGAGGTATCCGGAAACAGCTCCTCTAAAAGATGACATTAATGTCACCCTCATGCAATTGCCCTCATTACACCTCGTGCAAGACATGCTCCAAAGACAGCTCCTGCAGGTAACAGGCCAGGATACCACTCTGCTGTTAACCCCTGGGACTCTGAGCACTTGTCTAAATAGAATTCACTCATTAATTTCACTTGAGCTCATTCTGTTCCAGCTGTGTCAGAGCTGCATGAAGAAATATCAAAAATACAAGCAATAACAGTTCATAGATATCATAAACGTATGTGGCCAATTTGACCAAGGAGTTTATTTTAGGCTTTAAATTACTAAAATTTTTAATGTATAAATTGAAAGCTGTACTACAAAATAATTGCCTCTTATACAGTCACAGCTAAACCACCAAAAGGAGTTACAAACCAAAGCCATTCTTAGATTTTGTGAAAGGTTCACCTCAATATAATTTTAAATGCCAATAATATACAAACACTTTAGTACTTTAAGAGCTAAATGAAACAAAAAGCTTGTTGAAAAGTTGATATAACTATCACATCCACAAACACATAAGGTTTCCAAAAGCACCTTTTAATCAAAGCAACCTCAGCAAACACACACTTCTCTGATGTCAACTTTTCCTTTAGAAGGGACAATTTAGTACGAAAGGAATGGAAAAACAAAATCTCAATGAAAGAAATGAAGTTTCAAGTCTTAACTTGTTAGCTTTCAAAGACACAAGAAGCTACACAAGGCTGCATAACAGGCCCTTATATAAAACTTGACCATGGATGCACACATTTGAAAATAAATGAAATTTATTTCAAATTTTCCATTTCCTGGGCTAAATCTTTTAATATTATAACCACTTGTTTCTCGTAATATGCAAATCTCAGAGAGTTGTCTCTTACGGATTTAACATTAAATAGAAAGCAGTTTATCCTCTACTCCTATTTCATGCTGTTTCAGTTACGCAAAAAAGCCTCAAATGTATCACTGACAGCTTTAAGATAGGTAAGCAAAGTTCTGTGAAACTTCACCAACATTTAATTTTCATTAACAACCTTCTTCCCACCACACTTAGCAGAAAAGTGTTCTTTTATAAAGAGAACTGTACACATTTCCAGGCCATAACACATGCTAATTACAAAGCCCATATAATTTACTTCCTGACTATGGCCTTGGTATCACAATAGGGTGATAGCATCAATAACAAGTCTGTAATTAAAAAAAAGTAGTTTATCTGCTTACCTTGAGGAAAAGAATTTGGCTGCACTAAGTACAGGAATGCATGTACTATTTTAAACAAAATTCCTATTGACCCAGGTTCATGGTATGCACCTGTATCATACGTCTTGGATGGTACAAATCCAAAATCCAAAGTCCCAGGAGGTGGTTTGTATATAGGCTGTACCTCTGAAATAGTACTTCCACAAAACAGCAGCAGCAGCAAACAGAGTTCCACAGCCATAGCTAGCAGTATTCATAAAATTGGAGGTAGAGATATTTGTCCAACCAAGTCTAGAAATCTTCAATACATTCAGTTGGGGGGCAGCTTTTTAGCCAGGAGAACAGTGGTGCACTCTCACACCTTCGATTCTTTAATGTATTCCAACTTCAGAGTGGTACAGCAGCCTCTTGTGGAAATGACTCAGCGCACCATCTCTGGCAAAAAAAAAAAAAAAAAAAAAAAAAAGAAAAGAAAGAGCTCATTAAGATGTGTGCAAGCAAATAGGAAAGTGTAAGATAACCTGCAACCTCCTGTGGAAACTGAACATATCGATCGTTGGAAAAGCGAGACAGACAGGACAGAAAAGAAAAAAACCTTGAAGTTTGTGAATAATATGGTATACTATATACACTGTACTTGAAAGAGGTGGAAAAAACAATTATGCACAGTTCCAGGTCAGTGAGTTTTCAAAAACAAACAAAGCAGAGCATTGGTACAGCTCCAAGGGAAACAAAACTAAAGGAACAGTGTATGAATTGTGCTTCTGACTAAGCACAATATGTTGTGTCACAACAGTTACACAATGCATTTAATCAGCCACCTGACAGTTCTGTAGTTGATGACAATTATTACAAAGCATATCCTTTAGTTTCTTTAATCTAAACCTTTGAGTAAAACTTCACTGTAGATACTTCTGTCCTTCAGTAGAAAGGAAAAAAAAATATTCATCACTGACAAGTTACCAAAATCAAAAAAAACAACAAAACTTCATCCTCCTGACACATGACAACGCATGTCAACAATTACCTTCCATTACTTCCAGCTATCTCAAGGCTCTCCCTAGGAACTGGGAAAGTCAACTCAACCATTTTTATTCACAGATTGCTAAAGCTGAGTGTCATTAACTTTGGGTGGTTATACAGGTTCAAGAACATTTTGAATCCACAAAATCACAGCAGCTTAATCAACCACTACTTAAGAAACGTAAAGAGAAACAGCCTTGGGATTCCAACAAAACCAGTGACCATATCTTGTAGAGCTTCCGCACGGGCTTTGGTGTTCAGACCATTCCCCTGCAAGAATGAGAGTAAAATAACCTCACAGCTTCAGTCAGCCCAATGCCACTCCAACACCTTTATTTCCAAGGTATTTCCAGGTCAAAGAGATGCTGAAGACAGAAGACTTAGAACACGCAGTAAGATGAGACCTAAGTCTCTCCCATGCTTTGCAGTCTCCAGTAAAACACAGGCTACCTTTCTGAAAACCAGTGTTGACTTGCAAGAAATCACGCTGCAGCTTTGGTTAGTAGTCTGTGCTGCATTCAAAGGATAGATCAAGATCAAGAAAAATACAGAACAAAGGAATACAAGATCAGATCAAAGAACCAGATACAGTTTTGTTTCCCCACAGTCCAACTGAGGTAAGAGTTAAAACTCCAGCCTACCTTTCCCCTTCATGGCTTGTGAAAATCAAGAAGAATGAACAGTAATAATGCTACAAATAGCAAAATTATCCAAGCCTCATTCAAAAAGAAGATGTTAGCAACCACTCCGAAATATGATGTTCAACACAGGAACACAGTAATTTAGAACACATTACAATGTAAGTATTTTCCTATCTGTAAAAGAATGTTTTGCTAAAGATTAATGAGAGAAAAAAAGTCCAGATCCAAAATATTAATTTTCCTCCTTTATTTTTTAGTTAAGACAAGGTTTTTTCAGCCTAAAAGGTATTTTACTGGAATTTTATTTTATGTACCTATTGCTCTAGGGCTGAACATAGAAAGGTCAGAAAGTCAGAACTGCTTAGGCTACAGTTTATTTTAAAATCTACAAAAACTCTACAGGACAAAATATCAAAAGACCAGACCTAAGTGGAAAAAAAAGTATTTTGCTTTAGTTACAGAACAGTGAAGATTGTGCAAGTTTGATATACTGCCATTAAACTTGGTTTTCTTAAAAAGAGGTTTGAACAATTTTTCTAAGTCAGGTTTATGTTTTCTAAGTCAGGGAAACGGTAGGTATGTTTGTGAAAGATGAAATGGAGAAGATGACTCCTCTAACTGTTGTCTTAAGGCAAAGCATGTTCTCTGTGCTGCATTCTGTTATTTCTAGAAAGAGAGCAGAAGAGAAAGTACACATGAGCTCTGGGGTTTTTTGATAAATTTTAGACTAAAGACAATTTAGAGTCTACCTAATTGCACAAACAGGCAAATAAAGCAACGTCAAAATGTCCCCCCAACATGGGAAAACAATCACTACACCTGCTAGAAATGTGAAGTCATGTATTAACCAAGACAAAGTGGGCACTTTCAAGACAAGGACACTCCTTGTACTGCAAATACTAACAGTATCTTGCTAAGTGGAGACACATAAGTTTTCAATTGCAAAGACACTACTGAAGTCTCCAACTCCTCATAATTTTCAGTCAAGTTTTTATAAAGTTCATGTGAGTTTCCTGCAAATCAAAGAATCTGCAGAATTCTGACCATACCCTGTTCTTCTCCCTTTGTTGGCAAATGTATCACAGTAAACATGGTATATATACTCTTACTGGGCAATTCCTTCAGGCTGACACCAGTTCTCCTTTATACTACATAAAACACTAACATATTTTCAAGGTTATATTAATAATGATCAGGAACTTGCGGAAACACCATTAAACCTGTAACTCACAATACCTCTGAGTACCCAATATGTATTCAACCTACTTAAAAATAACTCAGATGTAAAAACTTCCCAGCAGTTATCCTTTCCTTGATATCTAAAAGAAACTTAGCTGGGAGCATATTAGTAGTTAAACATGCTGGATAAACAGCATCAAAGAGGAAAAATCTATCCATGAAACTTATAATTGTGAGGACTGCAAGAATGGCATACACAGTGCTGACACATATAAAGAGAACTGAACAGCAGTTAATGCTAATCTTCACTGCAGCATGTGGCCATCTCATTTTCTCAGACACAGTGTGGCATCACCGCAGTCAGTGAGCTACAGGAACTGCCAATACAACTCTCCCCAAGTTCAAGTAAACAGTCAATGTAAAGAAGCTGTGTGAAACTTTGACATGCTTACATTAATCATCAAATAAGCTACTCATTTCATTACTATGATACAATAAAAAGAAAAACCAAAACCACACACCCTGTGAAGATGTATAACAAGATACACAATAATGAAAATTATTACATTCATTACTAACAAGATATATAATAATGAAAATCTTTATTTTCTGTTTGCAAGTGCCCATCTTTAAAAGATTTGAGCTTTTGTATTTTATTCTGTAGTTGACACTAATATTCTACACATGCAAGTCACTAAACATAATTCCTGGGGTTTTAAATGCTATCTGCTGAGAACACCATCACTCAAACATGCAGCAGCATTATCATTTCTCAGATATATCCTGTTAT
This sequence comes from Cephalopterus ornatus, assembly GCA_013396775.1. NCBI lineage: Eukaryota > Metazoa > Chordata > Aves > Passeriformes > Cotingidae > Cephalopterus > Cephalopterus ornatus. The sequence continues at coordinate 393,788 of VZRE01003438.1, read as the reverse complement.
TAAAAATACTGTAATCTTCTCCAAAACCAGTAAAGCTTCAGCACCTCCACTGTAAGTTTAACAAGAGGAGAGGAGACAGCACTAGTTCAGCAACTGCTTCCAGGATACACCAACTCTAAATAACAGAGCTCAGAGGTAGCAGGATGTCCAGCTGTTTGTTTCAATGGGACTGGCCTCCTTCTGTTTAACACTGCAATCCACGCAAACACAACACTGCAGTGCACTGATGCAACGATGATTAACCCCGTGAACTGAAATTCAATCAACCAGGGGCTACATCACCAAAGCTCAATGGTGGAGCCCGCTGGCAGTGAACCAGGACGGGGCGGGATGGTGGAAGATGCAGTTGTCCAAAGGAAGCCCTCACAAAGGTGCTGAGTACGTTTGTTATATTTTTTAATTATACATTTGAAGATCCAAGTCCATAATCCCCTTGAGTGAGATGGCACCCGAGCCAGCAACCACCAGAAGAGTGAAATTAATTAGAACAGCCACAAAACAGATCGTTATAGGCAGATTAAAACTCCTAAGTATGCATTAAAAAAGACCAAACCCACACCACCACCTTTCCATTCAAGAGACCCAAAAGAGCAAGCCTAATTAGATGCTGGTAAGTTAAAAAGGTATAGTTTTCTGTAGCTAAATCTGCCTAAGCCTAACAACATTTATAACCTGTTGCCATAGGAAGAGCAGGAAGCAAATAAACCTAACAAGCACTAGGGACTGACTGCAGAATAGAGCCTGGCAGCACTGAGAAATACTACACAAATAGCATCTTCCACACAAGGCAGCCTCGGTACACACCTGACTTGCGTGCTGTATGTTCAAAATGAGTAAGTGCTCAACTGATGAAAAACTGGTATTCAGAATCCAGTTTGGTTTAAGCAGCTTCTCAGTAATTTCAAAATACATAAATGAAAAAATCAACATCAAAAAATCATGCTGTTTTACAAGGCACAGCCATTTGCAAACAGAAACAGACCTGTAAAAATTCCATGGGAGATACCTTCCTCCGAACATCAGCAGGACTGATTTTTAGCTGACTGCCTAAATATTTAAAGTACAATTTCACTAACTGAACAAATATATTTAGCTTGATTTTAAGTGATGCATTTACCCCAGTATTCATAGAGCACTTCTTGTGAGATTACTTTTCAGCATCACACAGAAAATTTTAAAACACAGTAAGTCCAGCCCATAAACAGGCAGTTTTTGGAAAAGGTGAGCTCATGAGCTCTGTGTACGTGTCCCAAAGCCAGGGTACCGAGATACAACAGACCCCACATACTCCCACTAGCAGCTGAGATCAAGGCTTTCCTTCATCTCCTTTCCAATTACTAAAACTGTAGAGATCTCTTCCTCTAGTACGCTGGTTAATCCTTGATCTGCAAACTGCAGAGTAGCGCGGGTACCGCAGCTCTGCCTCTTCTGGAATACCGGCCGATGTGGTAGTTTCTTCAGCTGCTCCCTCTGCATGTGCGTGCAGAAGACACAACCCCATGTTTACCACCACATCCATCCCTTCTCCCCAGCTCTCGGATGAGGATCCCGGCTCACTGCAGAGCTCACCCTGACGAGACAAACACACGGCCACCCGGGGTGTGCCCAGGTGCTCAGCGAGCAGACACCGGCAGCACCGCCCCAGGGAGCTCCCGCGGGGCGGGCGGCAGCCGCCGCAGCGCTGCCGTACTGAGCGGGACCGGCGGCAGCGGACGGGCCCTGTGTCCGCTCACAGCCACCGCACAGCTCCGCCGCGGGGTCGCCTCCCTGGCCCCCCACCCCTGAGAGCACATTTCGAGGACAGCACCGTGTGCCCGTCCGCCTCCCCGGGACCGCTCAGGCCCCGCCACTCGCCTCCGCCCGCCCCCCGCCCCGGGCAGGTGCCCTCAGCGGCCGGCCTCGTTCTCCTCCTCCCCGCGGAGCGGCTCCCCCTCCCCCCGGCGATCTGCGAGGCTCTCCCCGCCCAGCTCCCGCCGCTCCTCTCTGTTCAGCGCTCGGCAGCTC